>JAGPOW010003642.1:98231923-98284867 GCA_030014935.1 Caiman crocodilus | reverse complement strand
TACCCCTGGTGGTGCCCAGGAAAAAAGAGCCTGCCCTATTTCCTGCTGATCACCCCTCAGCAGTTTATAGGCAGCCACCAGGTCCCCCCTCAGCCTCCGACCAGCTTTTGGTCAGAGATGTTAGGGGCTGGGGCCCAAGAACTGAGAGTCCAAGGTACTGGATCTGGGCTGAGGGGGCTCAGGCAGATAAAAGGGCAAAGGCCTTTTCAGCAAAGGCTGAAGCCTGGACAAGGGTTAGGGACCTGAGAGGCCCAGTCTTTTTGAAAGCAAGAGATCTCCTACCATGGGCAAATGAGAGTTATTTGTGAGGCTTAGGTATAACTATGGGGGCAGTTGGAGGACATGATTCTAGCCCCATAAGTGACTAAGACCCACTCCATTGGTGTGCTCCCTCTTTGAATGATGGTAAAGAAGAAAAGGCGCCAAGGAACAGACCACCTAGCCCCTTTGTGCAGTCTTCCCTTTATACATGCAACATCAAGTCATGGCAGGGGAGAAATAGGAGGTGGAGGAGTCTGGGGACTCCAGACAGGCTAGTCTGGCCACTAGGGGTGCCAGACTCTGGAGAGGGCAGAATACCCAAGCCTGTCGCTACTTATAATAGAGAGGATCCAGAGTTAGCACCTTTCCTAAGTATCCAATGATCCCCATGATCACCATTAGCAGATGATATAACCGAGGCAGATGTTAGGATGAGTCACACGTCTAGATTTTTTTTTTTTTTACGCCTAGCTTTAAATAGGTCATAACTGAAAGTTGATAAACCTTGTCATGTTTTATTGATAAATGGGAAAATAGAGGCATCTAGAGGATAGAACTAAAACAAAAACTTACAAATCTAGTACAGACACACAAAGGCATCCATTAAAAAAAAATAAGTAAAGGACTGACTTTCCAATGATTTTATATAGTCACAGCTGTAGTTAACTTTAGAAACAAGATATAAATGCAAAGCACCTTTTAAAAAAAAATCAGACTACTATTGCAGGGCCTAGACTTAGGTAGCCAAGTTTTAAAATGTTATTGTAAACTTTGCATGCTCTTATATCAGTCATTGGAAGATCCTAGAAAAGAACTCCGGGTTCACTTGCTTTGACTGTACTACACCTCTGGTATCTAAACCATGATCCTCAGACTTTGGACACCTGGGACACATCTACATGAGTATGCACAGTCATTTCCCCAGCACAAATAGCAGTAACACATAGGTATGCTGCTGCTACTTTTCCATGGGGAACGCCCATACACGCATGCTCTGGTGCACAACAAGTTGCCCTGGATGGGTAGAGGAAGCTGGAGTCAATCCTATGGGTTTCCCAGGGCTCCAGAGGCAGTAATCTGGGCACGCAGAGCCTGGCCAGCAGCTAGAGTGCGGCTCCAGCTGACCAGGGTCTGGTTTCAGCCACATGTGCCGCCCCATTTTTTCCTGCCTCAGGTTTTTTTTTTAAACCGGGATCTCCCAGTGGCAAAAAACTCACCACACTGCAAATTAGTAGCATGAAAAATGCCTCCATATGTGGCACATGCAGTTTGCAGTGCTGTGAATGGGTCTGCGACACTACAGACCTCTTGTGCATGCTTGTTCTGTACATGCCCCCAAGTTCTGAATTGCAAGGACTCAAAATACATCATTTTTTATTTGACTGCTGCACAAAAAAAGAAACCTAAAAAAACCCTAAGGGCACATCCCAATGAGTGCACATATGTGGCTTGCAGTGCCTCAAACCTGTTTGAGGTACCACAAACTGCACGTGGTACACATGTACCTGTTCTCCGCGCTGCTAATTTGCAGCATGTTTGGGGCGGGGGGGTTGACATCTGGAGTTCCTGGTGTCAACAAACTGCCGCTAAAAAAAGCAGTGTGACACATGTGGCAGCAGCATGCACCACTGGAAATGGAGCCTGGCCAGCCAAAGCCATGCTCTGGCAGCCGGCCAGGTTCCAAGAGACTGGCTCAGCACTGCTGCTGCCCCAGGAGCACCCCAGGACCACAGGTAAGACTGCTAGGACTAGAACAGGTGCTGGCCCCAGCCTCCCCTACCCCACCATGTCAATTTTCTGCATACCAAAATGCACATGCAGGGGCATGCCCAGGACGAAATAGCAGTGGCACAAATGTGCCACTGCTACTTGTCCCACAGGAAATGTGCCCCTGCACATGTGTGCTCGTCAGGATATTCCCAAGTAGTCTACTTTTAAATAACAGTGTTAATAGAGTTATTTGATAAACCTCTATACATTACTTTACACATTTCAGCATCTTTGAAAAGTAATGCATTTGAACTGCATAATCCTATGCTCACATCCTATAGAAGGAAAAAAAAGACAAAAAGAGTTATATGTAGCTTCAAGGTAAGGACTCTGTTGAATCACACTTTAAGCAATCTGTTCCTTGAGCAATTAAGGTAGAACATAAATTCAGATTTCTGTTACTTTATACCTGCAAAGGATATGTCAAGTTTTGGTGATCTATTTGTAGTAATTTGAATATTGTGTGTGCCATTTCTAGTTTGTTTGCTTATTTTAAATGAGGTACATATTTTTACAGTAGCTGAGAAAAGAGGCAGCTATATAATCCAGAACTCAGAAAGTCTATTTTAGCATAAATCATTTTTATCCTAGCAAGTTTGTACCTTAGGAGCTTATTGCTGGTGATCTATGAATGGTAGTTCCATGATAAATTTTTACTGCTACTGCCCATAGTCTTTGTGGTTTACTTTTCAAAATGTAACTTTTCAGAAACATTCTGGTTTCTCTTGTTTTTTCTAGTCCAGTATTGCTCATCTTCTATATAATCATCTTGTTACCCATTTATACTAGACTTTATTCTGCTCTGGACAGGCACTGCAGCCTCTTAAATGAGGCCTTTCCTCTTGGCAGATTAGTGTCAAGTAAAAATGTGGCTTCCACAACTCAAAGCCTGATTTGTGCCTTACTGAAGTCAGTAGGAGTTTTGCCACTGAGTCCAATGGAATCTGGATTGGGCCTTAGTACCTAAACAATTACCTAGCTGCACAATGGCCCTTCTGCACACAGGAAAACAGCAAACTCAGATGACATTCTAACTCATGAGTGCTCAATTGTGTACAGACTTTCAATGTTTTTAACCTCATCAGAGAGTCTGATAATCCTCACTTAATTTTGTTGGCTGCTTGCACTGTTGCTTGGTAATGAAAACAGAGAAATGCTTCCAGCAATGAGCCATCACCCGTCAGCACTTAAGGGAAAAAACACATATGGAGAAACACATGCATGCGCACGCGCGCTCGCACACACACTGGTATGACTCAGTTTTTAACAGAGGCTATGCTTTGGCCTATGGAAAGTCTTATCCGAGTTAAATTAAAATCTAAACTCACCTCTTAAGCCTTTTTCCTTTTTGAAAGGAGTCATCTTGCTACCTCAGTGAGCCACATTTTGTCCAATGCCTTGTATATTTGAAAAATTATATGGTTAAGCAAGATGTTTCATAATCATTAATCTATAGTTAACTTAGCCTGCCATATTATGCAATACTATGAGGAACAGCTGGGGCCCACTAACCAGAAAGTACTTTTATGGTTTCTCTTAAGGGCCATTAAATCAATGTGATGAGAGCACAGCTGGAAGAAATCCTGAAAAATTTATCAGATCCCACACAATTCGTAAAGGGAGCATTTGGTGCTGTTGCAGACTCAGCATCAGCCTTCTCAGTTAAAACTGCAGGTGGAGTAATGTTTTTACAACACAACCCAGAGAGCCCTGAAAAAAAATGCTCTCTCCCCTTTCCTCCCTCTGGGAGGTTTTCATCTGGGACATCACTAACTCATGCAATTGCTGAGGTTCCTTTTGGCAGAAAATACAAGGACATTTTTCATGGCAATTGCCAGGCTGCCACTTTCAAGATAAATGGGCTGTACTGATATTAGTGCCTGACCACTGGACTGTTTCCATATATCTTGAGCATATGTTCTAATACTGACAGTGACTAGCAAGTCTTATGGTCACCTACTTCACATTTTAGAACAGAAGTAAAGCCCTGCAAAACCCATATAATTTGCAAGTGATAAATTATTACATATTGTGCAGACATAGCCCCCTGAACATAGCCCACCAAACTGAGGGGAATGCTATCACCACTTTATTAACACTTCTTATAAATTTCTCCCTGAAAACAGAATGGATTCAGAAGTGAAAGTCATATTAATAAGAAAAACAAAAACTTACTGTACCCTGCTATGGCAGGGGTGGGCAAAATGCGGCCCGTGGGCCGGATGCGGCCCGCCAGGCCATTCAATCCAGCCCAAGGTGCCCCTAAAAAATTTAGAAAGTTAATATTTATCTGCCCCTGGCTGCCTATCATGTGGCCCTTGACGCCTTGTCAAAACTCAGTAAACGGCCCTCCACCCAAAATAATTGCCCGCCCCTGGCATCTAAGGATAGGCAGCTAAAGGACTTCAGGCTGAAGAGTTATTTTTTCAACCACTTTTATAAGCATTAAAGGCATGATCTAAAGCTCACCAAAGTAAATATTGGTCTCACATGGACTTCAATAGGCATTAGATCAGACCACTAGTCACTTAAATAAAAATACAGTGAGAGATGACCATATGTTCAAAAGTTAGGTAAACTGTACAGGCAGGTAGGATAAAAATATAGAAAAAATTACTTGAGAAAAAAAAAAAAAATGAGTAATGCATGTAACGTCGGCAGCAGTGGTGGTCTCTCGGAGTAGAGGATGATGTCCATCGGGCTTTATGGGTCCTCAGGTGACTGAGGAGCCAGATTTTAGATGCACACATTCTTTGGCAACGAGGGCATGTTTTTGCACAGGTGAATGGGATTAGCAGCCCTGGGTTAATCTACTTCTCCTTCCTCTGCTGCCACTGTTCTGCCTTGGTATCAAGTCGTTGGGCCTTAAAGTGGCAGGCACCTTGATGGACCAAGTGGCGCCACACCAAATGGTCAGCAGCTGCGAGGTGGTTCTCAGACATCCAGACACAATGGCCTGTCCATAGAAGTAGATTTCTCAGGAGCAAACCTTTGATGTTGATGGACACAGCTTCATGAAGGATGCACATGCTGGTCCAGTGGTCCTCCCATTTCATCCCCAGGATTTGATGCAAGTACCACTAGTGAAAACTCTCAAGGGTCTTAATGTTGCATCGGTAGACAGTCCAGATTTCACTGCTGTTGAAAGGGTGGTCAGCGTGACAGCCTTGTAAACCAGGACCCTCATCAACTTCCAAAGGTCTCTATTTTCGTAGACACGTTGTCACAGCTTAATGAAGGCGGCACTGGCTCAGTTGACCCAGTGCTTGACTTCTTCATCGATGGTAGCCCATTGAGAGAGATGGCTGCTGAGATACAGAAAGTGCTCCATGGACTTTTGAAAAAAAAAAAGAGTAATGGGTAATGCCTTTAACGTACTTGCATACTGACAAACCGGGCTCCAAATTGTATAGGCTTTCCAAACTCAATAATCATAGCACAGTTCGGCTGACTGTAAATAAGATTGCAAGCCAAATAATCTGCTAGAAGTGGAAAAAAAAACATAATGCAACATTAGAAACTTGATCCTGCACAAAATGTCACCTAGATATAGTCAGAGTGTTGAGAGGCATCTGTGGAGCTACAGCAAGTCACATCCACCTAAGTGGAATGCACCTACCTGACATATCTATGATATTCTAAGGGTCACATTTTTACCTGTATCTTTTCAGCCACATATCACACATGCATTCACTTAAATATATCTGGCATCATTTTACCAAGCCTGTCAAAAATCCCAATAGTGTTCAATACCATCCATTTTCACAGATGTCCCTGACAATAAAAAAAATATTCAGAGTTACTTTCAAACAACAAGTGACAGAAGTCCATAGAAGTATTCACATTGAAAGGACTTTAAAAGGGTTGTGTGATGCGTGTTCAAACCCTAGAATCATGGAACTGACTTCAGATCACAAGTTTATAGTTGACACCTTTCAACTTGTGCAATGTTACACTTTGCAAAGGGGATACTATTTACAAATCCAGTCAAGATGTTTGCTTATCAGTTTTGTTTTGGGATTTGTGGTGTTCCCGGTTTAAAGATTCTAAGACTCTCACATCATGGTATTCTTCTCAGCCCAGAAGAGAAACCGACCTGACACTTCAGCTTCCAAAGGAGTTCTTGCTCTGTGAAATCCTTACATTTATCTAGTTCAAAATGGGAGAAATCCTAGAATTTTCCTGGAATATATCTGAGGGAAAATAAAATGCTGAAAACAGCTTGATCTCCTTTTTCTTTGTATCTGCTTAAATATATGTCTTATTTAATATTTCATTAATATAGTGTACTATAATCTGATTATGAGTCAACTGGGTGTTGTTGCAAAAAGGCCAATAGCCTACTGGGTTGTATTAACAGGATTGTCACCTTCAAGTCAAAGGAAGTTATTCTTCTACCCTGTTCAGTATTAATGAGACCTCACCTGGAGTATTGTGTTTGGTTTTGGGCACTGCACTTCAAGAAAGGTGTAGACAGATTGGAAGGAATCCTGAAGAGAAAGACAAAAATGATTAGAGGCCTGGGAAGCGTGACTTATAAGGACAGGCTGAAAGCACAAGGGTTATTTAGTCTGGAGAAAAAAAAGACTGAATGGGGGATTTGATAACAGTCTTCAAATACCTGAAGGGTTGTTGTAAACAGGATGGCATTAGATTATGTTCTGTGGCCATGCAGGCAGTACAAGGAGCAATGGGCTTAAATTGCAGCAAAGAACATTCAAGTTGCACATTAGGAAAAATGTTTTAACTCTGAGGGTAGTTAAACAACGAAACACATTAGTTTGAGAGGCTGAGGAATCTCCCCATCCTTGGAGGCTTTTGAGAGAAGGTTAGAATTTTCTGGGATGATATCAACGGGGCTGAGCCTGCCTTAGCAGGGGGTTGGAGCAGATGACGTCCTGAGGTCCCTTCCAGGCTTATTGTTTTGTGACTAATGCTTCACTGAAGAGTCAGTTGAAAAATTCACATAAGAGATTTTTCATCACATCTGTTTCAACCACTACAGATATCAATTTGAAGGGACTTCATCTGAGAAATTTTAAAACCTGTAATTTTCAATAGAGAGACCCCAAATTAAAATACAAATATTATGTTATATGCAGAGGTTAGCCTGTCTAAATAGGAGAAGTATCACCATGACTTAGACCAGTGGTTTTCAACCTTTTTTCATTTGCACACCCCTAAAGAATTTCAAATGGAGGTACAGACCCCTTTGAATTGCAAGTGTGGATATTCACAGACTTTTGATTGATCATAGTCATCTTTCACAGACCTCTTAGACAAAGTCTGCAAACCTGCAGGAGTCCATGGACCACAGATTGAAAACCACTGACTGAAACCAAACAAAAATAATTTTTGAGATTACTGGTCAATGCTTGTCAATTTTTAAAAAAGCTTTCTAACAACACAAGAAATGGCTGAGAGGGGTCCTGGTAGCAGCTTACTGCTACATCAGGGACATACATCAAGGGCTCCATGAACACGTGTTCACCAGAGCATCCTTGAGGAAAACCAGGAGTAATGGTCACAAACTCCCAGAAGACTGTTTCAGGCTCAACATTAGGAAAAACTTTTTCACAGCTAGGGTCTCCAGACTGTGGAAAAAGCTCCCCCCAGAAGTGGTGCAATCACCTACCCTGAAAATCTTCAAGAGGAGACTAAATAGTCACCTTGCTGGGTCACTTGACTCCAGTTATCTTTCCTGCTTGGTGCAGGGGGGGCTGGACTCGATGATCTTCCAAGGTCCCTTCCAGCCTCACTACCTATGACTGTATGAAATACTGAGATACCAAAGTGCGGAAAAGATGTTTTCCACTAACAGAAACAAAGTAATGAGCATCTTTGATTTGTATTCCAGCTAAGGGAGCAGGGAGCAGCTCCACAAAGGAAGAGAGGCATTTGGTTCCTACTATGCGTGATGACTCGCTGTACTACTTCCTCATAAAAGAATAATAAGTAAAAGCTATCCAATATAAAAAGGGACTTGGTTGATGATGAAAGAGATTGCTGCCAAGCAGCAGACATCCTTAGCCATACACATTTCATACAGTATTTCATTGCTTGTTTACTTAGGAGAGAAAAGAGATTTTGCCTTCATGGAATTTGAAGTGTATGTGCCAGGAAGACTAACTTTTTCTCAAATAATCATTACAGTTTTTATGCAAGGAGTGTTTTCATAGCATTTATTACAAGGTAGCACGTGTATCCCTAAGTGGAAGAGTGCTTATTTATTAGAAATTTGTATTGCATAATATCTGAATTCTCCTTCAATGGCAGGAGAATGAATTACAGCTCATTAAAAGTTTATCAGCATGAAAGCTGCTTACTTCAATTGGCACTAGATAAGATGCACATGAATTACTAGACAAGTAAAGCCAAGTGAACCACTGTAGCAAGGATTTGTCTTCACCTGGTTACTGATTTCCCCCAAGTCCCCATTCCCCCAAAGTTACTCAATGAGTCAGTTTGCAAATGGCTTACTCTATCCAGGGATTACAAATACACTGAACAGTCATTATCTTATAGTCCCTTTGGTCTCAACTGATATTCAAGGGATGAACTTTTCATATGTAAAGGCAATATTAGTCAGTAGACATGCTCAAAACTAAAATTTGGGTGTAAATGGGCAATTTCTACAGTCCCAGCTGGCAGCTCACTTTGCCATTGCTTGTGACAATCTGGATGCAGCAGGTTATTTTTAGGGCTCCCCCCCCGCTCCCCCAACCCATGCAAAATCTAGCAATAAGATGTATTGGGCAATTTTTAAAAGTGGATTCTAAATCTTCAGATCTAGAATTAATTACTTTGGAAGATTACTTGCACACCTTCAAAATTAGTTTTGGGTATACAGATTGTATTAGTTCATATGAATTTTACAATTTAAATGTCTTCCCAATTGGTAGCCATAGTACACATGAATACTTAAGCTTCTTTATGCACTGTATAGGTAACCTAAGTATCAAACTCAGTGCTGTGAATTTTCCTAAGAGGCAAGTCAACCAAAAGGTACTTCAACAGTAAGCATTGTGATGTCAGTGTCCAAGCTGGCATGCTTGATTTTACATATTTTTGTTGCTCTAGACTGTAGAGGCTTGGTGTTGAACCCTAAGTCATTAAAGTCAATGAGAGTTATGCCTATGTTGAAGTGACTTAATCCATTCTACAGACCAAGGCCAAGATATGATCCATTAGTAAAGGCGAATCCAAGTTGCTAGAAAAGCAGTTGCCTAAATATCAGGAACCTGAATTTTGCTGTGTAACTTTGTAACAAACATGCAATGAGTGTCCACTCATATGGGTCATATTATAGGATCTGGGCCTTAAGGCTTGATCCTCATCCTTTGTGGACCATGAGACTGGGCTTCCTCTGCACTAGGAGTTGAAAGCTGTGTGCCCAGCCCTTCATGTACAACTGACAATCAGCTGGTTGTTGGCTCAGCCAGACAGTCACAGGTCCAGTTTCAAAATCAGACCTGACAATCAGCTGATTGTTGGTTCCAGGGCTGGAACTATAATGTGACTTTTTCCAGACCTCCCATCCAGTCCAGGCCCCAGGACCAATAATCTGCTGATTCTCAGCCCCAGCTACGTGTTAAATTTAAGGTACCATACAAACCAGCCATAAAAGTGGTTTATTATACATTATACATAGGCATTCAAGGTTCCTTGGGTGAATTTGATATCTTTTACTAGACCAACCCAAATAGTTGGAGAATAGTTATACATAGAACATTTTAATGACTTGCTTGCCATTTTACATTAGATTGGGTGCACATGTAGCAATCTTGTTATTTATGCCATGATTAACATATTCATCATGGCAGAAATGCAACATGTAAAAGGGGCTTTAGGCATCTAACCCTCAACAACTTAGGTTGAGGTATAGCATCTAAATATAGGTGCTGTAATCCTGAGGACTGAGATTCCTGATCCATTTTGTGAAATAACCCTTAGAGATATGGAGTGAAATACTTAGCTCCTTGAAGTCAATAGGAATATTGCCATCATATTTACTGGGGTTAGAATTTTACCCTGGCTTGAGGCAACTTTGAAAATTTGGTCTATTAGCATATATTTTCTCATTGTCAGTGAATGATTATTATCTAAAATATAGTTAAGGTGAGAAGATGAAGGATAACTGTATCTGCTGCTGCAGCACTATATTCTATTGATGGTATGGAAACGTGCTAAAATATCGCAATTGATCTCAACCAAATGTTGCTATATTTACATTGATGGAAAACAAAAGCAAAATATAGTCTACTGGTTATCAGTTTCAAAATGACTTTGAAATCTGTTAATCTATAAAGTTATATCAGCCGAAAAGGTGGTTAATGAGTTTAGCTCTTTGCTATTTACTGTTCTCATTATACTTTCAATCCAATTTTTCATACTCATTCCCTTTCAACTTTTACTCTCTCTCTCGTGTATATGCTGAGAGAATGTTCCTAGCACCTGAGGTATGGAAGTCTTGAAGCAAGTAGAAAATTGGCTCAGGTTTTTATGTTTGGCACTAAACATCCCATGCAAAAAATATGGACTTTGGCTTGTCTATGATCTGATCCCCACACATGCTGTAAAGCAAAACAAAAAACAAGTCACCCATCTTAGACATTGGCCTTAAATTTAAGGATGGAACTTTACCAAATCTTATAAAAGAAGATTTTGTTGCTGTTATTGCTAAGACAAAGAAGTTCCCTTGCTGTCTGAAAGTTCCTAATTTTTTTACTGTGATGTTTTACCCAGCGCTGTCTAAAGTCTGGATTGAAGCTAAATTAATTTCCATCTCCTGATAAGATAGGCAAAAATATTTTCAATTTACTTGTATATACAAGGGATACCTAACTCAATGCCTACCAGGTAATTAGCAGGGTGAATTACAAGATCTTTTCAGCAAAGTCAGTATTGATGACATATAGGACAAAGTATGCCTATGCTCATCTGTCTATATGCCTTCATAACTTCAAATGGTCCACATAGCCCACTGTTCATATGTACTCCCCTAATGATTATTATGCATAATGGGTATCTGAAGATGTTAATGAATATGTAGACAAAAAGATCATCTCTTCATTTTGTCAATTACATTCAGACACAATCTAGTAAAAAAGAAAAAATAATCAGGTCTATATACTTATTTTAATTCATATATAGTAGGGGCTATTTTGAGGTTTTGATGAGGTAGAAGAAATAAGGGCCTGAAGGAAATTTAAAGTTAATTTAGATTCCCAATTGATTTCAGTAGCTTTGGATCAACACCTTCAAGAGGATAGCCATAGATGACAAGTCCCCAGGATGAATGTACTAACAATGGGGAAGATGTTCACAAGTACAAATTAAAGATAGGAACTTAAACCCCATTCATACCTGTAATTATCATTTATGGATTTCTTGATTCTCAGAAAGAAGCGGCAAACAAGAAGGGACAGTAGTCTGTCAGAGCTAGTGAGAAATGCTTGGGAGAGGAGATGCAAAGCATTACAGAGGGAGAATTGTTGTGGACAAGAAATTTGGCCCTAAACTCAATGTGTACGGGAACACAAAACAATTGAACTGTTCCCAAATGTCACTTATTGGGACAGTTGACAACTGTTGTGGTTCAGGGGTATCCACATGTACAGTGCCCTGGTATTTCAGATAAAAAGTGACTGACAATTCTAAGTATTGAACTGCTGGGGCTCCAACACCAGGGAGTGGGAGTGAGTACCCAACTCAGTATGCTTTGCAGTGGGCAAGTAGAAAGGAGTGTTTGCATCCATGCTTTGCGGGCCCAAGGGGTGGGTGATCTGTGGTTGGGTACATTTTAACTTTTCTGCTTTCCTTTCTCTCCTAAACATGAGTTCAAAAAACTTCAAAAGCCTGCAGTTGACCAAAGACTGCAGTCCGCTTGCCTGGCTTGGGGTGTCAGGGGAGGAAGGGCAGGGATGGGAAAGAGCAATTGGATGCAAAGTTTGGGGTTCCCAGAGGCTGGAGGTGGGCATGATGAAGAAATATGGTAGACTAGGGAATGGGGACGGCTGATTGTTAGAAACATATCCGTTATTGAACACACAGTGCCAACAAGAGGATAAAAAGTGCCACCAAAAGGAAAAAAAAAAAAAAGAACGAGGCAGAAGGTTGTAGAGTTACGGCTGAGTACCAGACCCAGACAGGCCAGCTGCAGCAGGGGTGGGGGGAACAATAGGAGCAGAAATTAAAATGGGGAAGCAGGGGGTGTAATTTGGAGGACAAATCAAACCCATGTCATGGAACACTTGACGTCTACATGGAATACTGAACCGGTGCACTGTGCCTCGTTTCAAAAGAGTGCCTGATTTTCTAGGTACACTTTAGAACTGCCCCAGGAGGCTTTAAAGTGATCTAATGGGCTTGTACATCTGCCTGTTTTAGGTTTAAACTGTATTTAAACCAGTCTAAGAATTATGTGTCCATAGCCTATATATATTTTTTGTCATAGTACAAAAATAAGAACATTTCCTAAATTCTGAGTGGTCAACTTTAAAGCATTAGTGGTTTTCTTAATGCACTTTGTTTACACATACAATTTCCTTTAACAGAAGTTTTTGCAGTATTTCTTTGTAAAAAACCTCCAGTTGTGACCTTTTGGTGAATGCCTTAAGGTCATCTTCAAGCATCAGGAAAGTCCCTGGCCTCCAAGGATTGTGCAATTACAATCTTTGTGATTGTGCAAAGGTGCAAAATATTGTTTAGAAAACTGTTGAACTGGTCAAATATTTCAGAAGCTCTTCATGAATGTCTTTTTTATTTTTTAATTCTCACACTTTGTGCATTCATTTGTCATGAATCATTTAGCTGATGAAGTATACTGCTATGAATGTTTAATGAAACATTAAACTTTTTAATGGATGTTGAAGAGTTTTCACAGAAACTAATGTATAAATGCATAAACAAAAGAATTGACACTGGAAGTCTAATTAGCAGAATTTGTGCATATACAATGAGGACAGGGCCCAGCTCCCTGCCCCAGTCCACCAGTAGGGCAGCTGGGACCTACCCCAGCCCTGCAGCTCTTTCCAAGCCCTGTTCCTTAGCCACTCAATTAGGGCATGGAGCTGGGACCTGCCCCTGACAGGGATAGTTCCCGTCTAGCCCCGGGCTGTATGGGGAAGTCTGCATGTGCAACCCAAAGCTAACTGGGGACTACCCAAAAGAGGACAGTTCCCAGCTACCTCCAGGCTGCATGTGCTTCACTGCACAGCCCAGGGCTGGCTGAGAACTGTCCGAGTCGGGGGAAAGTCCCAGCCAGTTCCAGCCTGGACAGGGACCTGCCCCAATTCAAGGAGCTCCCAGCTTCTGCTCCATGATCACAACTGCAACCACGAAGTAGGGGCCAGAAAAAAGCTCCCAGTCTGTTCCTAGCCTCAGCTCCATGATTACAGAGTGGGATCTGGGAACAATCCCAGCTCCAACTCCACAACTGAGATATCAGGGTGCAGGGGCTGGAAGCTGCCTGCTTCCAGAGCAGGGGGACACTGTCCCCACCCAGGCACACAGGATGGGAAGCTTGTTCCCCACCCAGCTCCATGATCGCAGAGCATAAGGCTTATGGAGCTGGGCAGGGAACAAGCTCCCCAACCCTGCCAACAGGGAGCTCCCAGCACTGGCTCCATGACCACAGGGCTGTTGTTAGGGAAACCCTCATCTCCCAGCCCAAGCCCCACAGTCATGGAGCTCAGGCTAGAAGACCCTTATCTCCCAGCCAGAGCGCCATGGTCAGTGTTAGAACATTTGCTCTCATCAGGCATGTACACAAGCACTAGGGCACCATTACTAATGCCAAGTACATTTGCTACTTGCATTTGCAGGTACCAAATTTACTCAGTATTAAGGCATTTTACAGTGCAGTAAGCCTGTGCACGTACTTACTTCACAGTAAACTATGCTAATGCAAAGTTAAGTGTCTCATGTAGCTGCGTCCAGTAAGTATGATAAAAAAAAATTAAAGTAGGGTGAAAATACCATCCTATTTATGTGGCCAGTCAAAACTGGCCAGCATGCCTTGAATTTTAAATTTCAGGCATGCTGTTCTAACAAATATTGTATAGGTAGGGAGTTGCTCACAAAAACTGACTAGTACCTTTCAGCCAAAAGAAAAACCAAGGGTCTAATTTTAGACAATTTATAAGGAGAAAGAAATGGTAAATTTATTTCAGTGGTGCTTTAGTTATAAATGTATCTAGAGCTATAAAAATAGTAAAGGACAATTACAGTCCTTTTAAGTAAGCAAACATATCTAGAGATTTTTAAGAGATACTCATAAATGCTTTTTCATACATATTTATTTAGGTATCAAATGTTAACATTGGATCAGGCCTGAGACCAACTTTCTTTGGAAATTACAAAGCCTGGATAATAAAATGAGAAGCTGACTTAACCTTTGAAACTTCATTCTACGGTACTGCATTTGTTTCCCCTCCTTCATCCTCTTTAGTTTACAGAGTGGTACCTTGAGCTGTCTTTAGTTCCAACACCTACTTTTCCCAGGTTATCCATTAAATAACAGCTGCCATCAATCTTGAACATTCATGTGGAAGGAAAAGAGGCTTGTTTGCTTTAAAAGCCTTGTGCAAATGAGTTGTTTAGACGGGACAATGAGATGTAAAAACAGGATAAAAAATGGCCACTCACCTAATCTGTTGGTGTCAGTTACACAGAACTATAAATTTAGGTTGGAGTGTGGAGAACTGAGACTCTCAAATAGTTGCCTCTTACTTAAGGCCCCGTCTATCCATGGACAAAAGTCATACTAGCAATGTTCTAGTTTATTTACCCTGACAAGTAGGGGAGAGATTTTTTTTACCTGAGAAATTTACCAACCAGACCATGCCACAGACAACCCCAGACACAGCATTTTTTGATTCTGTAATGACTCATGGGAAGACAATGCTAGCCAATGAAACTAGTTTGAACAGTACCCTATGTTTCTGTTCAGCACAGTTACAACTGTGATGAGGTCGGAGCTTCATGTTGGCTTTCACATTTCTAAAGGTCTGTAGGTTCGGTCCTGCTCAGCAGCAGTGTAGGAGCACAGCCGAGCAGCCAGGGCAGCTGCCACAGAGACAGTGGCAACTTCCAAGTGTTTCTGCCACCACAGTCACACAGTTGCATCAAAAGCTGGTTTATTTTCCCACACACATACACACACCTCAGTCAGCATTCAGGGGCTGTATAAGGCACATGCAGTTTGTGGCACCGCACACCGCTTCCTGGTGCCACATACTGCACGTCTGGAATGTTAAAACGTGCCACACACTGCAAAGTTGCAGCACAGAGGGCAAATTTTGCTAATGGGAAATACTAGTAGCAAAACAGGGGCAAGAAAAAAGCAGCTCAGTACATGCAACAGGTGCAACACCAGTAGGCACAGAGATTTGGTCCTCCAAGGAGATGCTCTGGCTAGCAGCCAGAGCATCTCCACTCCTTTAGCTGTACCCCAGCTCCTTCTGCCTACTGGGAGTCAGGAGGAGCAGGTAAAGGGCAGTTTGCTTGACGCAAGACAATTTACCCCACTCTAAAGGGAACATGCAGGGAAGTGCACTGAAACAAAAAGCAATAACACAAATCTATCTATCAAAGCTCCAAGAGCAGCTTTTAATTAAGCACTGCAGTGTCTCATATCAGCATCCCTGCACTTCAAAAGGGCAACAGGGGTGCTTAAACTAAAGTTCATCAAAGGAGCTTCATTTCAAACACCCCCACCACCATTTTGAAGAGCAGGGATGCTGATACAAGAGATGCAGTAGGCTGCTGGAGCATACGGAGCATCAGAGCAGCCTCCACACTTGTGTACAGGTACCCTCTATTGTGAAGTACTAGAAAAGTGTGCATTAGCGTATTTTGATGTGCATTAGCTAAAGAGCATGGGCTTTTTTGTGTTGCTTTACTGTACATTAAAATAGTTTAATGCACAATAAAGCACATGTGTAGACACATTATATAGTATAGTATACTATACTATACTATATATATATATATAAATACACACACATTATATATTGTAATATATAGTATATTATACTAAACTATATGTATAATACATATAATAAACTGGTAAGAATGAATTACTGATAAGAATGAATACATAGTATTAGAATGTCTTATTAGTAAGAAAGAAAATAATATGGTTTTAAAAAACACAATTTCCAAGATGACATATGTAATTAGTCCTTTTTTTTTTTTTGTCAAAAATGTCTTATGTCTTCCAGATAGAGAAAGTGGGCTTTTATAAGATTTTTTTTTAGCATGAACCTATGAACTAGAATTTTATTTGGCCGCTTTCGTAGTGACAGCCTGAAAGTCTCTGTTGAAAACATCTAATGCAAGATTTCTGTTAATGAAAACCAGAAGCACAGAAAGAGAGTCCTGATCACAACTGTATTTCACATTCTGCTATTGGAAAGAGTTGCTGGATCCCTGACTGCTCACTATTTTATAGGTAATAGACCCCATATATTTTGCTCTTTGGCTTTAAGCAAAAGTCTTGATAGGCTAGAAGCTTTATTAAAAGAGCATTCTTTAATCCAAAACAAACCTTAAATAGGAGACAGGTTAGAGTGATCTTATTTTTATACCAGACAGCACAGTAGGAAGGATCAACAGATTCTTTGGTCTCCTCCTGGATCCAGGGACTAATAAGAAGGTGGGAGGAAGTCTCCATCAAACCTTGTAATGTTCATTCAGGAGTAGAGCTGTCAGGTATTTTCTAACAAAACTATTTTTTGTTGGAAAATGTCAATTTGTCAAAACTAACATTTTCAGTGGGAACACACATATAGTTTTGACAAAGATGGAATTGCTGGTCAAAAGCTGAGACACTCACCCACCCCAGAACAGCCTGGTGGTTAGACCACTTACTTGGGATGTGGGAAATCAAAGTTCAAGCTGTTTCTCTGAACCAATCATAGAAAGGACTTGAACCTGAGTCTCTCATTCTTCCTGGCAAACAACAACTTGGCTGTGTGTGCATGTATACATACGTATGTCTGTCTGTATCATAAATGGTCAAAGTTGGATGGAAACTGAAAAGGAATTTACCATATTCCTCAACTACAGCACAAGGTTTTTTTTCCCCTCCTTTCATGGGGGTGGGGGAACAGGATAGTACAGGAAGCCTCATCTTGGATTCAAGTATGGGGCCATACCAGGGCCAAATTGGCTGGCCCCTCTTCTGCCTAACCAGGGCAAGGGTGGCTTTTTGATGTGCATGGTGGGGCAGACCACATAGTACAGGAGAGAAGTGTAGGAAAGACCAGACAGTGCTGGGGGATAGGGGAAGAAATCAAGTATTAGAAAATCAGTTTGGACCTGAGCATAGCTGATTGCCAGCTAGTCTGGCTCTGCCTGGTTCAAATCAGTTCTTGAGCCCTTTAATCTGGCCCCAGCAACACTTTCTCTAGCTCAGAAACACCAGCTGTAATGCCCTGGGTTCTTCTGCTTCCCAGGGTTCAGCCAAAAGCAAAACAATCTAAGCACAGCTTCAAGCCTTGGGTCAATCTGCTCCACAGAGCACAACAGAAAATATAAACAGCCCACAGTGAACCCCCACAAGGAAAAGTTAATTCTCACCTTCCACTTTCTTTTCTCCATTGGAGAGACCTTCAAATAATTAGACTCTAAACCTGGAAAATTATAACAAATTTGTAATTTTTCCATATATAGAATGTAATTATTAAGGAGTAGTCTTATATTCAGGATCATCTTATATTGAAGTAAATAAGGTACTAGAGATAACATGATTTTAAAAACAGCACTTTTGGCAAATGTGTGTGTTCTTAGGTATATCCCTAAGGAATTTGAAGTGAGTGCTTCCCACTTTGCACTTTTATAGGGGCCTTATTTGTGACATACAAGACTTTATTACTGCATGCATAGAGCAGGAGAGAGCCATGTTTACCATTCTTAACTCCTTTGAAAAGTTTTGTGTAATTTGGAAATAATCTTTAGAATATTTTGGTAATTAATATACTAGTCCTTGCACACTTCTCTTTTCTTCTTCTATGATTTTTTTCTTCCTTCCTCTTTTCTTTTTGTTTCTTTTTATTGTCCCCTTTATATTTAGAATTTATTACAGACATGTACATCATTCATAATTCATATATAGTTGAACTATATTCTGGCTTTTCTATTTCATTTAAAAGCCAATTAAAAAAATTAATGGCCTAAATTAGTTTGGTTTGGGGCTCATAGAATTGGAAAACAACCACAAAGGAGTTCAATAGCATTCATCAGGGGAGACAAATGCTTCTAGCTGAAGGCCTGCTAGCACTGACCTGATTTCCCTTGATTACCCCAAAATGTGGAATTTAAGGCAGTAACCTTCATTCCTTTCACGCTGGCAAGAAGGACAACTCTAATCCCCATAATGAAAGAATTCAAGCATTTAGATATTCTGCAAGGAAAAGTTCAGAGCATTTCTTCCACAATAGAAATGCAAGACTTGGGCAAATGTGTGTGCAGAGCCTGGAAGAGTACTTAAAACCACCTTTGTCCATCTGCAGTTGGCAAGCAGGCCTTACTCTTGCCCTCACATACTATCCTGGTCTCAGAGACACATGACTTTGAGACTTGGAGTCTGGAATACTCCAACTCACTGAACTTGCAAAGTAATTAATTTATGTTATTAACACTCCTGTGAGCACATCTAGAGGAGACGTTTATTGTGCAGTTGACTAATTAGCTCAGCAGTAAACTTCTCAGCATCTACACATGTGCCCCTATTAGGGTACAAGAAACTAAAACTCTGAAGCAGGGTAGTGCTTGTATAATACTGACAAGAATAATAATAATAATAATACAATACTACCCTGCTGCTGCGTTTTTTCAAGCACAACAGCACATATGTAGACACTGACCCTGCTGGCTGGGGCACAAGGGTGCTTCACTGCAGGGGCTGCCTACTTGGTAGCCCCCACACTGAAGCACCCTCATGCCCCAGCCAGCCCCTCCACAGCACATTGAGCCCACCTGGAACAGCCATGAGCTGGCAGGCTGAACCCTGGGATCCCCTGCAAGCCAGGGCTGCATGTGCTGTGCATGAATAAACTCCACAGCTGATTTCTCTGGAGTTAGTTGCTCCTAGGCGTATGTTCAAACAGTGCACCTGGGAGCAAAAAATTCCAAAGCTTATTCATGTGCACTAATTGCACGTGTAGACATGCTCAGTTAGTCCACAAAACAGCAGCCTGCCTTCTAAGCAGCAGTGGCCACAAAGATTATAACATTGCAACAACCACTTATCACACTGAAAACACACAGTATTTAAATGTCAAGATACTGGTCTTCATCTTCCATGCTGTGGTCCTATTGCCAAGGATAAACATGTTACTTGCATAATTAATTCACTAACATTAGTTATTCCTCACAGCAGGCCTGAAGTATGTATTATACCACCTATTTTCCTCCTAGATAAACTCAAGCACGTGAAGGGTAAGTGACCCATCATGATTGCAGTGAGTCAATGGGTGCATCTATATATGCATTACTACCCTTTTCCTAATGTGCATTAAATTTAGTACCTCCAATGTGATGTATTAAATTAATGTGCATTAGGCTACCCTAATGTGCAGTAGCACAAAAGCGCGCTTTTTAGGTGACACTTAATGCATAATAGCAGTAGCCTTTTTTACAGCACCACTGACTGCCAGAACCAGAAGCCAGTAATTCTGACACCTCATTACCTGCTCTAATCCCTATGGCACAGAGGTACATTTTGAAGATAAACTGCAACCATGTTACTTCAAGCTTCCCTGTTCAGGACTTCGGAAATGTTTGGCACAGAGGTTGGGGCACATCTGTCTGCTTCCCAGATGGCTGAGATATAAACTGAGATATAAATTCTGGTATGAAGAATGTATACGTGGAAAAAGTTATTCAACTCAAATCAGTTTTGGAGATATGAATTACTGTGCAGAAGATAGGGTGCAGAACTTCTCTAATCTCTTGTGTTAGTGATAGATTGGGGAGGAGATAGCAGGTTGGCTAAAATTCAGAATGGGTATATAAATCAAAACAAATGGTTTTACACCCTGGAGTGAGAAAATGTTCAGGGTATCCCCACCAACTTTATTACAGCAATCTTTCATAGAAAAGAAGAGAAAACAGTCTCCTTGGCTCCTGCTTCACCAAGGTGTATCCTACAATTTTCCACTTAATATTTCTGCACAATAGATGAACTAAGTAAAACAAGACCTAGCAGTTTCAGTTTCCAGCTCATTCAATTCAGAACGCATTTGAGAGATAAGAATAATGCCATTAAAGTTAACAACTTTTTTTTTTTTAATAAAACATTTACATAAGACATATGCAATTACTGGCAGAACAACTCATTTTGAAATGCATAGTGCCCAAAAGAAAACATTCTTCTTACTATCCAATATTGCCCTGAGAATTCTCTAATTCCAGGGTGTAAAAACATTTGTTCTTGATTCACATACCCATTCTGAATTCTAGCCAAATTATGCAAAGATTTGTTGAATTTAATGATGCAAGTGCCCTATTTCTTAACATGACACTTGGACAAATAAAAGCAATACATTGTAAAAACAGGGTCTGAATGAACTACTGCCAAAATGATCACAGAATGATGTTTTTGATAATGCTTTGTCCCTTTGGCAATACCATCTCCTAAATCTTGAGGCATTTTGAAATGCTGGCCTTGCAGTTTACTTGCTCAATAAACTTGTGAAATATAACAGGTATATGTTATGCAAATTTTACAAATATAGGACTACAACAAGGCAAAATCCCCAGTTCAGCAAGTCTCTGAATCCCTTGTTCAATTTTAAGGACATTATTAGTCCCATTCATCAATGTGAGCTTAAGTTTAAGCATAGGCTTTGCTATCTTGCTGAACTGGAGCCTAAGTAACTTCCTCAAAGTCTCACAGCAGAGCCTGTGGCAATGGCAGAAATAGAACCCAAATCTCCTTATGTCAAGTTTCTAGTCACAAGTAGACAGTGGTGTAAGGAGACAAGTTGGTGCCTGGGGCAAACTGCGGGAGAGCATGGAAGTGAGGTGGGTACATGGTTCCAAAAGTGGGATCTGACAGTGGGGTATGGGGATACACACACACTGGTTCCAAATGTGTGGGCAGGGGGCATCTTCCTTGCACAGTCCCGGCCAAGCTCCTGCTGCCACCACTCTGCTCACCCCCACTGTTGCTCTTAAAGTGGTGGCATCTGAGGACTGTTTCGGAGTTCCCAACACTGGAATATGCTGCCAAGGTGTGGACTCGTCAGGGGTGGGGGAGTTACTCCATCACTACTCCTAACCTGGCACTCCAGGCAGCTGCCCCTCTTGCTCATCGCTATTTATGCTACTGCAGGTAAGGCTGCGTGAATTTCTTTGGTTCACTGCCAAGCCAAAAAACATTGTGCTTCAATAAAACCAAATGTAAAATGTCATTGTTTTTCCTTATTAAATAAAAAAAATGCCTTTTTCACTGTCAGGCAAGGATATCTGTGGGTGGTATCTTTTATTCTACCAACTGCATGATTGGCATAGACTTAAGCTTGCAAGTATCATTTTAGCCCCCCTCTCCCTCAAAGAAGCTTTCTTAAGTCTATCCCAACCACAGGGTTGATCCAGTAAAATATATCACCCACAAACATTCTTGCTTTTCACATACTTCCTGAACCATCACAGCCGCAACATCATTTTTTCACCATGAAATATTCTAGGGTTAATTCAAGACAAAGATTTGAATTTGGAGCTTCCCTCTCCTGGGTAACCCACTGGCTATAGGATCCTAAGCCTATAGTTTGTCTCAATCCCTGCTGTTGGAACTGTTCTATAAAGACTCATTTTCTCCATCTCTACTCATAAGATTAGTTATCCCATTGCAAAAAAAATGTTTCAGACATCTTTTTATTATTCCTCCTTCCTGAAACCCCTAGATTTGGGAGAGGGGGTAAAAAATCATGAAAAATAAATCACAGCAGATTATTACAATGAACTGGAGTTAATGGTGAAGGATGAGGGGAGCAGAACCTGAATCTGAGAAACAGCTCACAAGTTAATATTTAACCCAAACAAATCTAAAATAAACACAAAAATTGTGATTATTATTTCTTGCTAGGGTCTAGCAAGAAATTGCTAACTGAACTTGTGAAAATTCTCAGTTCTTTTTTTTTAAACCAAACTCATTGCAAGCATGTGTTTTGAATTCTGCCACTAAAAAGAGCTTCAAAACAAAACAGTGCTATCGATTAAGCAAGAATCACTTGCTTTCAGCCTTTTCTCTGTTTTCTTCCCCAACCTATAGTCATTTGTCTTGGCAAAACTCTGTCACAAAATCTGATATGCAATAAAAGTTAAACTAAGGATATTTTTTTCAGTTTCCACATGTGTGCATCAGGAAACTGGAAATGAAAGATTTATATAAAACCTAGTTAAGCATTAAGCAACAGGGTACTCCTTAGCCCCAAGAGGAAAAAAATATTCTACTGTTAAAGTCAAAAGAGTTTTTCCATTGACTTCATTAAGAATAGGATGCTCTACAAAAGAGGGGAGATCAAACAAACAAAGAATAAAAGGTTTGGGGAAGGAAGCAACTACATTGATCTTACTTAGTGAATAGGGGCACCAACCCATGATGCTGCAGTTCAACTAGGAACGGCTCTAAAGATACTACCCCTATGTCAGGCTACCCGTATGACACCAGGACAGCAAGTTAGTGCGAGGCCCACCCTTAAAATAACAAGCACTGCAGAATAATGATTCTATGGCTGGTATTGCTCTGAATTCACAGTCTCTGGTGAAAGTGCTGGGGAAAAAAAAGCAAACTACACCCACTGGTTTTGTGGCACTGATTCAAAACAAAGATTCTCCCACTGGTGTGAAGGACTGAGTAGTCACATGATACTGGAAGTCTCCTAATTTCCAGTTGCTCCATTTCATTTAAGGACAACTAAAATATTTTCCAAATATCACTTATAGCATAGTTGCCTTGGGATGTTATCTGACAGTGAATGAGATGGGAAAGTATACATAATCATAACTGAGAATCTCCATTCTGAGATGAGAATCTCCATCAAGACCGTCTCTCTCAGTTTTTGTATGAATAAACTTTAAAATGCCTCAAGTAAACCAGGAGATTGTTAGTCATGGTTGAGAAAGAGAAGAAATGAGGACTTCAAGGAAATCATTCTTAATGATTTCTAAACCAAACAAACCCATACTCAGCACCCACTGTCTGCCTCTTCCATTAAATATGGAGAGTATACACCATCTTTGACAGTTGGCAACAGTTTTGAACAGTTCTTCAGCTAACCCCCAAATCACCGGAGTGTAAGCTATTGTGGTTGCAACTGATCATTTGGGTAAGATTCTGCCTGGATAAATACATCATAACAAGTACAATTTACTTTTTAACTTTTGCCTTCTGTCCTCAGCCCACTTCTGTAACACAAGAGCATCCTTTCCCTTTCAGAAAGGGAAAAGCTTTTCCAGCTAAAATAATAGCTCTTCTTTTGGCAGCAAACAAAAGAACAAATGCATGAAGTGAAAACCAAACTTTCAAAAAGTGCTTTTTGCCGTTTGATGACACCAGCATGAAAACCAAAACTTCCTACTGCCAGGATTCAAAATACAAGGGGACTTGGGGGAGGCTGAGTGCCACCCCCCCCCCCGCATAACAGATAAGAGTCAGTACCCCACCACATTTTAGATGAGATGCCCCCGCCCCACCTTGCACCTTTCTAAGCAGCTCAGACAGCAGCGGTGGTAGCAGCTCCTTCTGGCTTCTAGCAGACCCACCCCACAAGAGTTGGAGTACAATTCAAACCCTGCCTACTGCATATACAAAATTTCTTCACACAGCTCATATTTGATAACAGCCTTTTAGTTACATACATACTACTGGGCACTATTATAATAGTATGCCATACTGTAATGATATGTCAGTGCTTACAACCTGAAAAAGCTGCAAGACCCTTGAATCCATTGATTGTCTCTAAATCATTATTTTGGAAAAGACTTAAAGCATGAAGATCGCAATTAGAAATACTAGTGCTCTGCTGACTTGCTTTGTCTAATTTTTTTTCATTAAAAACAAAACAAACACATTTAAAGAATCTCATAGGCCATATGAAACCCAACCCAAAAAAATACTTACTGGTTTTGCATGGTGGAACACATGTAATATCCGCAACTGCACATAGTTACACAGGGATTTTTTTCACTGGTGTGTGGCTGAATTTTTATTGCTACTGAATAAAGTGCTTTTGCCATACATATGTGACCTCTAACACCAGCAAGATTCTCTCTTGGTGGCCATTAGTATATAAATCTGACTTCATGTCTTTTTACTTCTAATGATGCATTACCTGCTAGCTTCTTTAGTGGGAATAAAGTCATAAAAACAAGAGTAAGAAAATGGCTCACAGCTGTAGATTGGCCAAAATGGGCTGACGTAAGCTCCAGTTACACCCGAATCCAAGCATTCAAAAGCCTCCTGTGTCAGGCAACCTCTCTCAGTCTAAATCAAATTCTAGCAATTGCTATTTCCCTGGAGACTGTTGCTTTGAAAGTGCAGGAGGCACTCTTTCCCTACATCTCACTACTTTGGAATCATCTCTGGCAACTAGGAACATCAGAGCAGAGAACAACAACCAAAGGTGCAAACAGAAGAGAAGCAGCAGCTCTGGAGCAAGTGGCCACTTACCATTTCCAATGTCCAGACACAGCTCTGATAATTAGCAAGTAAAGAAAATGAGGTTAGTCTTGCCAATGAGCCTGTTGTCCCAGGAAGTTGTAGGGCCCTCATTCATTTAATTGTCTGGTTGTTGATTAGTTCAGCCCACTTCATCAGCTCCCTTAATGAATGGATAGCAATGATAAATACTATTAATGCTATTACCTTTGTAGCCACTGCCAGTTCGTTTGACAGTTGCAGGCATGAGGATTGCCCACATGTATGAATTTAGAAATTTTGAGGTGCTGCTTTTCTCTTGCTTTGAAAACCCATCCTTCTTACTTGTCCTCAGTCAAATTAGAACATTCTTTCTCCCTTTCACCTCTTATACAAGTGCTCAAGACACCCCTTGTGCCTGCTAACTTTCTCTAGTGTCCTATGACAAGTAAAACAGGAAGGCAAGAAGGAGAATGATACTAGCAACTAATGTTAACAGGCTTCAGCCCAAGTAATTCTTACAAACCTATGCCTTGGGATCCATTTCTCTAAATCACATCCCACTAAATTATGCTAATCATAAATCACTTTGTCAAGCTGAAATGCCTCCACACCATTCTGGAATGTAGTACAACTCACTGCAAGGAGCTGGCAGCCTATTTCAGAGATGGTCACTCTGAACACCAGAAATTACACACTAAGCATTGGCCCCAAAATACAACTGCTTTCCTTACAAAAATTCAGATGAATGTTTAACACTGAAGAAGTATTAAATCACCCCAAAACAGTGGCTGTAACTTTGATCCTTGTGTTCCTGTCTGCTGCAAGAGTCAAGACTACTCATAGTCCTTGCTCTTTTTTTGTAAGAGAAAGTCCTAGCATCCATCCTTATGCAACCTGATACCCTGCCCAATATTTATTAAATCACTTAATGTCACAAACATTAAGGCCCTTGAAGGGTAGTTGAAAAAGCAGTGAGAACTGCCTCTCCTTATAGCTGTCCTGAAACTTCCAATCCAGTTCAGGCCAGAACACAGAAGAAAAATGGAAGTGACCATGCTAATAGATCACCAAACCTAGCAGGTCCTTTTGGAGAACTGTTTGTCTGGCTGAAGAGGGCTCATGCATGGAGTCCCACATTAGTGAGTCCTCCCTGACCTATTCAACTTCTCTTGGAAAGCACAATGAAAAGGAGATTGTAAAGCAACATGAACTCAAGTGCCATAGTTGATTCCCATCTCTATAGCATTTTTACATCAAACTCAAATGGTTCCATGTTCCCAGTATGCAAGTGCCCAGCGCTCATCTATACAAAAGTCAACAACAGGCTCTAGAGGGGAAATTCCACCTATGCCCCAACCGCCTGATTCTGATGGCATGATCTAGAACCAAAAACTTGTTCTGGGCTTATGCTCAAATGCCTGCTAGAGATTGAGGATGCAAAAACAGGCACTGGGGGTGGCCCTGGAATAATTTCAAATGATAGTGGAATGTGGCTCTGGAGCATGTCAGCAGATTCAGGCAGCCGGGCGTGCTCAGCCCTGTCCCCCCTCGAATAAGCCAGTGATGCAGTATCCAAGAGACACCAGCATTTACATATAAAGGCAGCTGGGTGAAGCTGAACCCATACAAAATAGAAAGGAAATTGGTCCAAAGAGGAAAAAAAACAGAATATGCTACTGCTGAAACCACCTACCATTTGACAATATATGACTGCCTACTGTCAGTTGCCAACAGCTACACTACATACCCCACCAACTGACCACAGCAGTGGCACCATACGAGACTAGTCTCAGAACAATTTTAGATTCCTGGAACCTAATTCATCTTTTCATGAGGGATAATCTGGTTCAAGACAGTTAAAGTAAAATGAAAATGATGCAAATTTAAAGGATGTTCCCTATGCAGACTGCATGTTACCTATCCCAGAATTCAGAATGGATCATTTTATTGACAGATGTATTTCTCTGCTGTGAAAATAAGAAAGACAGAGAGGGAATCTGCATTTTTTTTTCTGCCCCACTCCAAAGAAGCAGTCTTTTCCAGGAGATCTGCCTATAGCAGAAGCCAGTGCAGGCCTCTAAGTAGCCACAGGGATGCATGCAAAGAACAATACACCATGTCACGGCTGGCTGGTGAGAACAAGATAGAGGAGCCTTTGCAGTGGAGCGAGTGACGAAGATGGATTGTTGTGACTGATGTTTAAATTTGGTTTATTATGGGACTGCGGCTGACTATGTTGTGAGCTGCTCACCTCCCAGAGAGATAGGCATGTGGACCATTCTTTGATTTCATAAATCATCCAAGAACATACCCGGAGCATTGACCTTTTACTAGGAGGGAGCTTAGGGCATGCAGCATAATTTAACACTGGCAAGTCGGATGGTGTCCAGCACAGTTTAACACTCCTTAACCTCTGCCTCATTAGACATCTGTCCTGTCATTTATCTTTCTGTTTATTTTACAAGTGATATATTATTGGTAATAACTAAGGAATGGGCACTCATGTTACACTATGGAATTGCCATTACTCAGCTTGCCGCCAGGCTGAGAGACTGGTACACAAAGCAGCTTTTAAAAGATCTCAGATACTTTCCTCTCCATGCAAAATCCTCCTGAGATGTTCAGAGATCCTTCATATAAACTTTTCTTTAATTTTATCCATTTCATATTGGATAGCCAAAATTTTACAGTATTTTATATTAATAAGTATTAGTGTTGGTTAAAATACCTGGCTTATTTTTTTTTCCTTAGCAGAAATTTAATATTGTCCCTGAAAAGGCAAGAGCCCAGTAGAGAAATGGCAGATCTTCAACCCAAACTGCAAACACCCAAAAAAATATCTGCTTTCACACAGGCTGTTGCCATAATTGCAGATACTGAAACTTGTTTCTGAATAAAAAACCCATAATGTGACTATAGCTAATTTAGTTAATGCTAGTGGTTTCAGTTTCAATGCCTTGCTTTAATCAAGTAGAAAATAGCAAATCTCATTCAAAATTAAATAATGTAGCGTTACATTTTAGATGGGGGAAAAACAGCAAGGAAAATATTGAACGATTTTGATGGAAAAGAGAAATAATTCCCATTTTCTCTATATGGGCAATGTGTGCATTATACAAGAACTAAATTCCTGCTAAAGATTTTTTGAGGGACATACTGTACTAAGCATGCATTTTGATTTCTATCCCAGTAATGGGAAAGGTACAAGTCCAAAAATGCCTATAAATGGAAGGAAGGTATTCAGTACATTTTTATGCTACAAATATTTCCAGGTATATTCTATAATGATTATAAAAACTTAAATAATGTTGACCACATTTTCTTTAACCAAACAGGAATATTTTGCTTTTAAATACATCATCACAAGAAACATAATGAAATTCTTAGTAATAACAACACTTCAGTAATAGCATTATTGTTATTGCGGCACAGAAACAGTTGCGAAACAGTTAGGAAACTGCTGGCTGACCTGAAATGTTGTTTATAGGAAAAGCAAAGTGGTATACAAGATGATCAAATATTTTTGTTAAACTTTAGCATGCAGGTACCCTTCAAATCTGAGGAAGATGAGCAGAGATTGAAGCAATCAGGAACCTGGCAGACTACTTCCTGCTGATTTTCCAATTGTTCACAGAATTGGTAGGTCCCAAGAAGGTCTGTACTTAGTACTGCTGTTCTGAGATATCTATTGTTCTTCAAGAGCAGACTTCTATGAATGAATTCTGTGGAGAGAGAGGAATTATTTGGGTACCAGTGATTCCCTCTCTTAAATGTACTTTATTTATAAAGGGTCTTAGCACTTTTACACCACCACAGTAACTTGATGTTACCTTTTTTGTTTATTAATGACATCTGCACAGTTGACAATTAAAGTTAGGGTTAGATAAAAACGCTAAAAACAATTAATGCAACTGTTTTATAATGATTTCAATATCATAAAAGTAAAGTTGGCTCCATGATTGCTCTGACCTATGTCCCTGCTTTGGGGCCTCTTTTTATAGATCTGTCACACAATGAAGACTTAACAGTTTAAAGGCTAACATAAACTTTGAACAAAATATTTAACGCTTAAGGTGCTGCAGCTTCACTAGTTAAAAATTCTGTATCAGTAACTTTAGTTAGCTAACAATTGTAAAAGAAAAAGAGAAAGACCTTCATCTGCTACATAATCATCATGCCCCCCTGATATGAGGTGCCTATGAAAAAGGAAAATTAAATCCTAAGGTGTGTACAAATGTTATATTTCTATTTAGTGAAACCCTACTCCTTTGGTACCAGCTTATTAAATCAGTTCCAGCACAGATTGGGTAAATCTGGTTGGGGTTGGGTGCTGGATTGTGGTCAGGTGCTACCAGATCCAGGTAGTGGTGGCCAGGATATAAGCATTTCAGACCCTCTGTTACTGGACATGGATCCACCAAAACCCACCCCCTCCTACACCCAAACTACATAGAACCTGCCCCCACCTTACCTGGATCTGCCAGACCTACTCCACGCTGGACCCAAATCAGCACTGCATACATTGACTGGAGAAGTAAGCATACAAGTGTTTGTTTCTCCAGTAGAAATCCTACATATACAAGAGTTCAAACAGTTTCTGCAGGACCAAAAATGAGGACCAATGTGGTAGAAGTGATCTTCAGTAGAGACTCCACTGGAGAAACAAACACTTGTATGCTTACTTCTCTGATCAATGTCACCATGCTACCCCCCAGTATCCCAGTATGCAGTGCTGATTTGGGTCCCCTGGGGAGCAGGTCTAGCAGGTACAGGTAAGGTGGCAGCAGGGCTTATGTAGTTTGGGCCTAGGAGGAGGTGGGTTTTGGTGGATCCAGGTCCAATCACTGAGGACCTGAAATGCCTATATCCTGACCACCCCTACCTGGACCTGGTAGCACCTGACCTCAACACAGCACCATCGAACCCCAACCAGACTTACCCAATCAGTGCTGGAACTGAGTTAATCAGCTGGTGCCAGAGGGAAAGGGTTTCACTAAAGGCTACTGAAGTGGAAAATGAGAGGCTTCAAAAGACATCAGACATGATCTATGTTTCCTGTCTAAAAGTCTGGCATCTGGGGGCAGGGGGAAGAGAGTAAAGGAAGAAGGGGGATGTTGTGGAGTGGGAGGGGCATGGCTGTCATCAGCAATCTCTCAATTCCCTCAATTCAAGGATGATTTCTACCATGGGTCATTGATGGGTCTGGAGGTGGCTTAAGAGTCCAATCCTTAAGCCACAGACCCATCTGTAGAAGTTGAGAGTCTTTCTAGTTTGCAGACTGGAATTACTCTCCTTTTCCTTCCTCCCCTCTCTCTCCCCTGCTTCAAGGGCAAGAAGCTTTACCTCAAAATGGTCTGCCATTTGGTTGACACTGAAGCACTGCATGAGTTAGTTGGCAGCCAGATCTTGATGTCTTTCCAGACATGCTGAAGCAGTTTCCCAAAGCAGGCACTTGCACATGGGATCCTTTGCTGGGTCTCCTCATTCGTGTTACTGTCTGAGAAAGGTGCTCAGAGAATGAGGGTACTAAGGAAAAAGAAATGCTCAACTACTTTCAGTGTCTTTCCCTTGATGAAAGAGTGTCACATTCATGGCCCAGGACAAGATGATACAGCACTCTTGTATTCTCAGTGTTGAGAGAGAGGTATTCTCAGTGTTGAGAGAGAGGCCCAAAGTTTGGTAGGGCTTCTCTGAAGAGATCTAGCATGGTCTGGAAGTTTTTTTCTCAGTGTACACAGTCATCAGCATATTGAAAGTCAAAGATGGTTGAGTACTTTGGTCTTTGAGCAAAAACATCCCAGATTGAAGAGCCCTCCATCCATTTGGTATTCAATGTCAATTCCAGAAGGAAGGTTGTCCTTAATGAGAACTAAGATGACTGTCAAAAAGATGGAGAACAGATTTGGGGTAATGATGCATCCTTGCTTGTCCCTCGTTTGCAATCTGTCTCCAATCTTTTACAAAGAATGTTCACAATTATCTGATCATAGAGAAACCTCAGGACCTTGACGTATTTTTCAGGATATCCAAATCCAGCCAGTACTTTCCACAAGGTTTTGGAACTAATAGAATCAAAGGCCTTAGTGAGGTCAATGAAAGACATCTACTGGCCCTGATATTGTTCCCAACACTTTTACCGGATCTGTCCGGAAACAAAGATAATGTCAGTTGCCCCACAGGATGGTCTGACACCATACTGAGAGTCCAGCGGGATTCTCTCAGCAAGAGGTAGAAAACAGTCCAGTAGGATGGGGGCAAGAATTTTCCTCGCTTTTGAAAGGAGGTTGATACCTTGATAGTTTCCACACACAGACTAAACTCCTTTCTTGAAGATAGTCATAATGTTGGCATTTTTCAGGTCCCCAGGGATCTCTTCATTGTTCCATATTCAAAGAAGAGCATGGTTCTCTGCAATTCATGCTAGGATGGCTGCTTAGTAGGGCTGTGCGAAGCTTTGGATGCCAATTTTGATTCGGAGGAAATTTGGCCTAATTCAGCAGCCAAACCTCTGAATCTGAATCAAATCAGGAGACCAATTAAAAGGTCTAAATTGATTCAAAACTCTCTGAATCTCTCTGAATCTGAAAAGATTCGGAGAGCTTCAGCAATTCAGGCAGTCCCCGCTCACTGCAGCAAAGAGCTGGACCTAGACTCCATTCTGGTAAGTAGGGGGCTGTGTACGGGAGGCTGCAGGAAGGGGGGAGAGGACCATGGGGGGGACCCCTGTCAGGCCCCATCCCCTGCCTGCTTCCCCAGCTCCCCCAGTGCTCCCCAATACTTGTCCACTGTCCCAGCCCCACCACAGCTGCCCTGCCTGCCCTAGAACCCAGCTCTTTTAAAAAAGCCCCCACTCACTGACTGCTGCAGTAGCCTGGGGGCTTCTGAGGTGTCATGACAGAGTCCCCCATGCAGCATAGGGCAGTGGGGGGCAATGGGGATCACCTCCTGCCTAGCAGCAGCTGGTGAGTGTGGGCTTTTTTTTTTCCTTAAAGGGCCAGGAGGTGGGGTGGGCGGGGCAGCCATGATGGGGGGCCAGGGGATCCATGTAAGATGAGAGAGGGCAGAGGTCAGGGGAATCATGGCAGAGCCCCCAGGCTAGCAGCAGCTGAAGCGTGCGGGCTTTTTTTTTCCATCGATCCAGGAACTTGGAGAGTGGGTAGGGCAGCCATTGAGAGCAGGCGGGGGATGGGGCCAATTTGGAGATTTGGCCAATTCAGTGGTGGCCGAATCTCTGAATCAGTTTCGGCCGAATCAATTTGGGACAGTAGTTTGAATCACCGAAGTGAATCACTGTTCCCCAAATTGACTGAATCTGAATCCAAAACAAATACTAGCCACTTCACAGAGGCCTACTGCACAGGGCTTCCCTGGCTGGGAGGTAACAGTAGTGCAGTGCCTGCAGAGCACCCAGCTGGGCCCAGTATCACTTGTACATTCCTTCCCAAGTAGGTTTCTCTGCTGGGGGAACGGTTCTCTCAGATTTTGAAGGCTTGTATATGTTCCTAGACCGTGTCCAGATGAGAGCAGCCATGTGGTATGTGGCACTGCAAACACATTTGCGGTGCCACATACCATACATTTAGTTGTTCTCCACACTGCAAGGGAGTGCTGCCCGTGACTGCACTGCTCTGCTTTTTCTGTGGGTTTTCTTGACCCCCAGATATCCAGGGGTCAAAAAACCCCCATAAACAATGGAAAAAGCAGAGCAGCATATGCACAGGCAGCATGCACCCTTCAAAAGCAGAGCCAGGCCACCCAGAGCCATACTACAGCTGCTGACCAGGCTCCGCATGGCAGAATCACCACTGCCAGAGCACTGGGAGGATCCCAGTACCCCAAGTAAGGCTGCTGAGGCCAACCCAGTACTGGCCCCAGCCTCCCCTACCCTACTTAGGGTAATTTGCCACATGCCAAAGCACATGTGAGATGGGCATTCCCTGAGGACAAGTAGTTGCAGTGCAAGATGTGCTGCTGCTACTTGTCCCCAGGGAACCAAATGTTCACACTCATCTGGACGCACCCCTAAACTATATCAGGCAAGGTGTTTCCAGCATAGACAGGGAAGTGTTAGTTCTATTGTATAGAGCACAAATGAATCTGAAATACTGTGTAAATGTCTAATGAACCTTGTTTGTTCAAACAGGAACAGACACAGAAGGGGTTTTAAGATGATCTAAGCAATGGAAAGCCTGACTTATCTCAAAAGATAGAGTTTGGCCTAACTGCTACAACAAAACCAAAAGCTGAGAGAGTATATGATTGGTCTCTCTAAATACATTAAGGAAGTAATCTCTATGGAAGGACGGGAGCAACTGAAGTTGAAGGACAGAGATGACACAAGAACAAATGGGTACAAAAGGCCAAGAGTGTATGTAGGCAGAAAATAGGTTAAAAAAAAAATAAAGTGTTTAACTTAGAGGTGGATGGTTCTTGAACCACTTTTCAACACTGTGACCAAAAACCCAAATTAGTTTTGTGATGAAATTTGTGCTTTGGTGTGATTAGATGATGTGGTGGTTTCAATAGCAGAGGACTGAAAACAGAAGGCCTTTTCCAGTCCCTCGTTCCTAATTTGTAGTAATTGACACAGGGCATGAACCTAGTGAAGACAAGACAGTTTCTGGTACTGACATGTTAGGAAGTTTGGAGAAACCTAAAGTCCCCCATAATCTTGCTTCACTTTGTTAATCTGTGTGAAAACAAGTTGCCTTGTCTTCACCAAGAGTTTATTCCTGTTATCTATGAGAAATTACAGATATACCTTTCTTTCTACTAAAGACAGGCCACTCAGAAGGGCCTATGTTTGTGTAGAGAAATGCATTCAAAACTCAACAACTTGAAGTAGAACGTAAGAGCTATGTAATTTTACAAGTTCATAGGAGAACAAGCACAAAGGAGATTTTCTAGGATTCCAACCACAGAACCAACATGAAGGTTTTGCTTGCTTATGTCCCCTGCAAACGTAACCTGTACAAGTTAGTTTTTTGTTGCCCCACAAACTGACCATTACATCTTTTGTCTAGTCCTATTTGGAATATTTGTAATCTTCCCCTAATAAAATGCCAAGACATTTCAACTCTCACTTTCACTAATACAATGTGAAATTCAACCTGGATGTAAAACTGTTGACTTCAGTGGGTCAGTATGGTTACAAGAGGGGTGAATTTAGGACAGTATTTTTTCTTCCCATGATAACAAGAACACAAACACTCTTCTGATGTATATCTATATTGCTGACAAAGCTCGCTGTCTTTAAAATGCAATTCAGTCCCAAAAGGCAACTATGTTAATTCTATATGGGGCAAAAACAAAGTTAGATTTGTGTTCTCTGGAGGAGGGGTTGGTAGGGAAAATACACTATACAGAATATTACAAATCTATAAATATTTCTAATGAGTTGAGAAAGGAATTTTTTATTTTTTATGACCCACTGTTTCCACTTAGAGTCTGAGACAAAGTCACTCTTATATAAACAAAAAAGGTTATGGTTAGCAAAAATTGTAAAGAATAGAACTCTTTTAAACATCAATATAGCATCTAAGTATAATAAACTAAACTTTCCTTTCCAGTCTAATGATATGCTGGGCATATGCCTGCAAATCATTTATTTTGGAAATGATACAAAAATATGTGAGGTTTTGTTCAGGATGATCTCTAGGTAGAAAAATCAAGCACATTAGTGTACTCTGCATATAACTGAACCTGAATTAGAATACTCCAGAATTTGTTTGGGTTTCAAAATCCAAGACTACGCTGCAGGTCAAGCCCATTTCTAGCATGCTAATCTAAAGGGCTTTACATATAATCAAGAAAGGAGGCCTACATCATATTTACTCAATGGCATTTCATGCCTTTAAACTAGCTCAGCATAGAAAACAACTCTATTTTTGTCTTCTCTTTAGGAGATTAAAAGCCTCAATGCCCCACTATATACTGTCTCTGCAGGCTGGAACTGTTAAGCACTGATATAAGGCTCTTTAGAACACACACGTGGTGTTAATCCTATGGGATATAGCATTTCCTGGAAAGGTTTTAAAATGTAGCTAAGACATTCATATCATCACCCTGCAAAATGCTCCATTGTAACATATACATTTTAAATGTTTAAGATACAGACTCTATAAAATGAATTCTCTTTGTCCTGAAGATAAACATGTAATCTAAAGTTACAAAGACTACTGCTTATTGAATCACACACATTAAAAAAAGTTCTGTTCTCATACCACTTTCACATGTTGGCTCAAAACCACCAGCTTTAGTAGGGTTATCAGTACTCCTGATGTACACTTTTGAGATCAGAATGAAGCCCAATCTGCATCCAGATAATGTTTCACCAGTTGTAAAAATATTATAAAAAGTCCACTGCCTAGCAGGCAGGATCACATTCCTATGTAATCTTTAAAGTGCTGTTTTGCCTAGGATTAAAAAGTTCTACAATTTTGCAAAGAACTGTCAAACCATGAGAGAAAATGTTAGGTTCTGCAGTTTTTCAGACAAGAGAATTATTTTGCAAAAAGTGTTCTTATTTGTCGCTCAGCCTTACTATTACCAATTTCTATGATGGTCACACCTATAGTAACTAACTCATATTTAACCTCAAATACACAAATTCAAATCCTAATCTGGCTCCCAACAAAGCTAGTGAGAGTTCAACCATGCACTTTAATGGGAGCAAATTGAACACTACATATGTTCTAACCTTTAAGAAAACATGGAATTTGCAAACTAAAGCTGTTAAACATTTGACAGCCTAAAGGCACTGGAAAAGAACCAAGTGTAGTTTCCTTTCTCTCTGAGCTTTTGGACCACTGAGTGTCTTAATTCTTAGTGAAAAACAATCTTTATTCCTATATATTAGTTATTCTACTGTAGTCTCACATGAGGACCTTTATCAGGAATCAAGATGTTTTTCCCTGATTAAACTTACCATACTGGGAAGCAAAAGTTTTAGATATACCATGCGTGGGCTACCTCTTACCCTAGCAACAGTGCAGCAGCATGTGTGTGGTACCATGGGTATGCTAATTAGCTTGGGGTGAGCTAATTGACACTGTCGCTTAGTCCACCCAAACCACCATGGCAACCCATCCAGAATAATGTGGTGTGCTTGAGGAAATGTTGCCAGGCCTGGTAAGGTTGCTGTACATACTTAAACACTCTGTCCAGTACCACACACATGCTGACTGTTTCCTTCCTAAATAGATATAGTCTCTGTAGGTCACCATATCAAGAATGCTGATGAGGAGCTGGGATAAGGCTGGCTGCACCAGACCTATGATTCTCTGAGAACCCACTTACAAAAGTGGACAGTTTTGGTGCCACTGTAATGTCACAAAACACTTTCCCTTGATCAAATGATCTTGTGCCATGTAGCCAACTTTATTTTGAAGAATATAACTTTTAATGTGTTATTTTGTTTATTTACAAAGTCTTAATATTCATTAATATGTATATTTCATAGAATTGCCATAAGTTAAATGAAAACTTGTTGTTACAATTTAGTTACTTATTGGTAGCATCTACATGTGCAATTAACGTGAAGCAACTCCAGAGCAGTTTGACCTAGAGTCTACACATGCACCCAGGACAGCAGCAATTTGAGCCAGAGCAGAACAGGCCCGGGCTGGCAGGGGGCACTAGAGATCAACCACAGGCCCTAGGTGAAGGGGCTGGCTGGGGCACAAGAGTGCTGAAAGTGTGGAGCCATGTGGCTAGGTGACAGGCCACCAGCTAGCTGGGCTAATGAGGTGCAATTTGCATGCATGGTCAGCATCTACAATTGCATTTAATCACAGTAAATTACCCCAGGGTAAAATAGTGCTATCTTTGATAGTACTATCTTACTGTGGTATTAATCAGTTTTCTGAGGTCTAATAGCATTGCACGTGTAGATGGTGACACTTTACTCAACAGCTAATTAGTCTACTTCACAGTAAAGTACTTGTGTAGACACAGCTATTTTGCTATAAGAGGAAAATATTCTTTTTATTATTTTTGGTCATGGTGCCACACAGCTTTTGATCTTCTCTTGCATACAATAGATGGAATCTCTTATTCACAGAGAAAACAAGTTGTGTTTCATATTAGGCTTCCATGTAAGCTGACCTCTTTGTAATCCTTATCTATGACAAAGTTGTAGGAATGTGTAGTTATATCTTAATGATAGCATTTGCTGCCTGCAAAGATACCAGTGGTATATCCATATGATGAAAAGGAACAAGCACCATGCTAGCTGCAGAAGTCAGAGAAATATATTTATGTTAGCACAGCACTGGGGTCAAACTAATAAACTCTGCCAAGAAGCAAGTGTAGAGCTTCTCTTGCAGCCTAGGAGTTCAAGTATTTACCAGTTTGCACTAGCTGAGGATGCAATTTGTATTGAAATACTGAACATGTAGCTATAGGAATATTTAGCACAGATGGAGTGTTCAAGGGGAAAGAAAGAGAAAGAGAGAGACATCTAAGTGGAAGAGGGAAAGATCTTGACGGTAATCCCATCTATTTTAAAGGAAAAAAACAGAAGATTATGGATTTTAAACTGTGCATCTGGAAGAATGTGTACCTGAGTAATATATAGTTGGGAGGAGTTGAGGAGGGGGGAGGGGAGACGGAAAGAGAGAGAGAGAGAGAGAGAACAAGTTAGGATGAACCCTGTTGTGACTTAATAATGTCCTTTTAAGCCCTGCCTACATGAAGATTTTTTTTTTTTTTGCTTCTACACAATGTGCTACATCACCATAGCAATGAGCTACAGTGACATAGCTTGTTGCTGTGGCAGCATAGCCGGAGTGGGCATGCACCATGATGCTGCCACTACTGTGCAATAGCAGTGAGCTACTGTACAGTAGGGTTGGAAACGGATTATGCAATGCCAGGACTGTGCAGTACCAGTGGTTACTGCACAGTCACTTCATACTTCCTAAAACTAAAGCAAGTACTAAATGACTGCACAGCAACAACTGCACAATCAGGCACACATGTAGACATGCCCAGTAAGACTTAGTTTTCCAAATACTTAAAGCAAATTTGAAAATAGGGCTTTCAATCATAACCTAGATCACAAGGTAAAAGCTCTGGACTTGGGGCTCTTACATGTATATTATTTGCATTGTATTGTTTGTGACTATAATTCTCTTCTAATGTAATCATTAAGCAAACTGTGAAGCTAAACAAACTCAGAGTAATACCTTATCCACTAGAGATATGGTGTATTTATGTGTTGGTTAAGAAAACTAATCATACCTCCTCTTTTCCCCCAAGAAACCCATTCTGTAAGCTTCTCATTAACAAACCTTCTCTCTAACTTTTACAAAAGTTCTCTTTTTTTGGACAGGCTGAACTCTACAAGGAAAAGAAGGTCTGTGGAGAAGTTATTTTCATTAGGCAGGGAGGTGGGAGGGTGCATGGGAGGTAGTTGTGTTCATGTGTTGGGGGGGGGCTTTCCACACTCTAGATCCCACGAGTCAGATGGGAGAAGGAAGGAGGGAGGAAAGGGGGTGGGGCAGTAGGGGCACATGAGGCAGAGCTTGCCTGGACGATGCAGATGCAGTCCACCCCTACCATACAGTCCATAGCTGCTCCTGTGGCACTCCTCATGGGGCTGAGCCCCATCTGCTCCCACCCAGGGCAGTCCATGCTGTGCCCCCACCTGTCTCAACCCTGGCCAGCAAACACAGCTTTCCTGCAGAGCTGCTCTGAGTATGGCTGCAGCCACCCATGTGCTGCTCAGTTCCCCCCACCTCCACCTCCCATCCTGCCCCTGCTACATTGCTCTAGGCAGCAGGCAGTGAGGAAAGTTGTGGGGATGCACACCAAGCAGCAAATGCCCAGCCAGGAAGGGGAAAAGCTGCAGTCAGACAGCTCCTGGCCCAGCATGCGGGCTCCACCCACTTGGATTTTAAGTGTTACATCTGGACATCTTAACAGTCAAGTAGTAGGACCTTGCTTTGCATTACTCTACTTCTAATCTCACCAGGTCAGAAATGCTCAAGGGCTCCCACCTGATAGCTGTTTCCATTTATGCCATGAATCTTATAGAAGAGCTCTCACTGATCTGTCTAAACTGATAACCAGCCAAGTCACTAGTCCTTACCAAGAAGTAGGTGGGCATCCTTAATACTCCCACTGATCACAGAGCTTACTGAACTACTTTTGGGTCTCATATGTCTAACAAATATCAAACCTCCAGTTCAAACTGTAATGTTATGTGCTACAGGGTTTGAACAGCATCTCTGTCATACAACCCATGCCTTACACATACGACATGACTAGTCTAAAGATGAAGTTATGTAAAGAATTGTATGGTACAAATATCAGAGCACTACATGTTATGGTTAACATCTGAGGGAAACAGATGTAACAGAGGCAAGAAAGAAGGCAAGTCTTCATTTAAGGTTTGTAATAAGTGAAAAGTCAGAAAGGCAGAGTTTCAGAATGACTGTTTCGAATGCTGGTGGCTGACAATTATGTAATGCTCAAGCCACCAATGTTGGGAGAGGAATGAGAAATAAGCTAACCTAAAAGAGCATCAAGAGATTTTAAAAGATGGCAAGGTGTAAGAAAAAAAACAACACATTCTATAGTCCAAGACTCTTGTATATCACTACTTGACATGCAGAGGCCAACAATCAGTACTTCCCACATAAGGCAAAGTTCCTCATCATTAAGACCAATTTTTTGAGTATTGGAAGAAAGATTATATTTGGAAACGTAAATTGGGAAGTCATCAAGTTTCTGCTGTATGCTGATTTACCAGCCTTTCCAAAGAGCAATACAATTAGCATTTATGAGTTCCTACCAAATATGGCTTCATTTATTTGTCATAAAGTTCATGCAGAGTACAGGAAGTGGACTACTTTATTGCTTACATTGGGGGGGTGGAGAAGGGGTGGGAGCCTTTTCTTACTTCCTTCGAAAATAATTGTATTCTCTGGAACGAAAAAATGAAACAGATATTTCAGATGCTAATTGGCTTTTGCTGTATAAACACATTGCACTTGGAAAAGCCTTCATCATTAACGTTGAGACATTAAAAGAGTCTATGTTCCTTATTAAAAGAATAAATCTTGGCAAACTACCATTAAGACAGAATGTGATATATCTGTGTCAAATTATGAACCTTGTGTTCTACTACGAGTGAAAACATGCTAGGACATGCCCAAATACAACCTATTGTATAGCATTCAGACAACTGGAAATACGTTTGACACCTCATTGAAGGTTTCACATAAAACAGCCATCAAGACTACAATCTGGAGTCCTTGGCTGTCACTCAACTGCTTCCTCTTTCCCAGGGAGCAATGATTTTTCTACAAAGGATCCCAAAGCAGAGCAAGCATGATGAAAGGGAATCAAGATAGGAACTTCCCCATGCAGCCTAAGGACCAGCAACAATATTCTACTTAGAAGTACAATTCTGATCAGTGGAGCAGAGACAGGAGGGTTAGGAAAGGAGGGTTGGCCACCATCATACGTGAGAAACATTTGCATAAAGAAAGAGGTGAGAAAGATTCTTGTCAACTTGAAATGCTGGTGAGTATTATTTTTATATGTATTATTATGTCAAACCAAAGGACCCTATTCATGGACCAGGACTCCATTCTTCTCAATGCTGTGCATTAGAACAAAAAATCGGTTCTTGCCCCACAAAGCTTACTATGCAAGGTCTTATTTATAAGACAAGCCTTGTGTCAACAGGGCTACCACCACAGGGAAGCTCGACACTAGCTCTGCTGGCCCTGGGAGGGCACAAGTCATTAAAGCAGCAGCAGCTGCCTGTAGAAAGCAAGGATGCAACTCCAGGCATTTTCTGGCAGCTTCCCTGTGGTGGCAGCAGCCTTCTGTCACTCCTAAAGCACTGGTCTGCTGAAAAAAGAAGAGGTTCTGTTTCCAAGGCCATTGGCGATGCGTAGAGGGTATACCTCCTAAAATTGGCCAGTTGATGCTCACAACCCCCCCTCCCTCAATGCCAACACTGCCAACCACATCTGCGGGCAGTCACTAATTGCTGCTGGTCGCCACTGACACTCCTGGCAGCGTCTGCACGTGGGTCAGTGCTCACCACTCACAGATATTCAAAAAGTCCAAGGCAGAATTGATCTAAGTTTGATGGTTTTCTTTAAACAGCATAGTTTAGATCAGTATCAAACAGAACACACATTTGCCCTTTGGTGGGGCAGAGGGGCAAATCTTAGACTGGGTTACACCATTTGTAAACCAATCTGTCTGCCAAACTTCTGTTCTGTTACAGGTATAAACCAGTTTCCAACCACTTATAATGTTAAAAGTGTAATGCCTGCACCTGACCAAAGACAGCTGAGCTCAGATAGGGGAACAGTGATTCTCAGGTCTTGTTATTTTCAGTGATTGGTAACCTTCAAGTGACTCAAGAATGATCTGCATGTGATTAAGAAATTCCTTAGCTGAGTCTGTTCCTTGGATTCCTGCCACACAGTCCCCCAAAATGGTTACATTAGAAGCTCGGAGTGTCTGCTGCTTAGGTGGAGCTGTGAGGGGATCATGCATGAAACCCTGGGACAAAGGTGAGCTTTGGAGAACTAAGCAGAACTGGTTGGGAACTTTCCAACAACATGTTTTTGTCAGAAACTGTAGATTCATCAAAACTGAAGCTTCTTATGGAATGTGCCAACTCTGAGGAAGTTTTAGCAAGAAATCAGAGTTTTGTCTGAGTCAATGCACAACCTGACTCTCCCATATCAGATGACTACCCTAAATATCTAGCTATACGGAGTCAGAGAAGAATCAGTCATTCCCTCAAACTTTGACAATCTGGGGGATTCACCCTAATACAGAACAGAAAAATGTCCAAAATCTCAAAAGTATTTGTGGGTCTGATGCACTGGTCTCAGGCACTGACACAAGGGAATAGATCAGCTGTACAGCAGCACCCCAACTATTTGTCCTACTCCTTCCTTGGAAGCAGTCAGATAACAGATTCAGAGTATATCCTAGGGCTCTGGGGCAGAAACAATAACTAACTTGACCTGGATGCACTTGGTTTGAGAATGCATGATTCCCAGCAACAGAGAATTGACCATATCTCAGGTGACCATATATCAGGCCATTATTTGTTCTTTAATGTTTTCATACCTTCCAATGCCTGTACTTTGTCAACTTCCTCTGAAGAGCCTCATTAACTGCACATAGCTGTACTACATGTTTCATTTTTCTGCTGCCTGGATCTAGAAGATAAAATGCAACAAATATTAATTTCCTTAGTTGGTGAGGGGGAGGGGTTGGAGTCAGTACGCACATTACATTGCCCGGTGACCCATGCTGCAGAAGAACAAGGAACATTGCTAGAAATCTGGAAAAAGGGAGCTGGTATTACCAAAAAGGAAACCATGACCCAATGCTTTGCAGATAGAGGATTATTAAATATGAATCTCAGTGGAAATTCTGAGCCTCTTTAATTTTTTTTTGAAGGGACTGAGTGACCCTAATCTTGCTACGGTTTAGTTCTTACACATAATTTATTCCAATCTGCCCATTGTCAAAAAGCAAGTGTAAGATGAAACATAGCACTGGTATATGCAAAGCAGTGCACACGGTAATGCAAAATTAAAGTATTTGTGATTTAACTGTGACCAGTCAGAGAAAAGTTCTGGACAATATTTTGGATGGCTCAGTATACCTTGGTGCACAATGAATAATGAAAACAGCAATGTATTAGATTACATGAAAACCAAGATAGATTTTTTAAGAAGCCCATTAACATTTTTTCTATGACACTTCCTCTGCTTATTCTACTGACAAAGAAACAGAGCAAAAACACAAACTGAAATATGGGCATCAATAATAATCAGTATGATAGTGATAATGGTATGATTCCATGTGATAAAATATTGAAAACCTTAGATAAACAGAGTTACACCTTTTAGACTCAGTGGAGGCTGCTCCTGGGTCCTACTCGCCTTCCATGTTTAGTTCATGCCCCCTGCTGCTGCACGGGCAATACAGAAGGCATCCCCAGAGGCCTCCTACATATCTTGTTCCATGTTCCCTCTACAGCATCTGCTAATCACTGCAGGGGATGCAGAGATTTGCAGCCCGTGGCAGGGACTGGGTAACAAGCAGTGGACCATGGCAGCAAAAAGTTGCCAACCCCAGCTCTAAGGTACCACATTGCACTAACTTTTGCCTGATTTCAGACTACCACAGCTAACCATCTCTCTAGGTTGACAGGGATGAATAAGAGAGGTCATCATAGAAAGGTAAAAATTAAAAGGTCAGAGGAAAGAAATAAAGTATCCCTCTATAAACCTAGGTTGAGAACAGATGGTCTAGTTCATGAAGGAAATTGACCTGTCAAAACATGGCTGTGTTCTGATTCAGAACAAAAATGGAAACATTCCAAAATTCTCCCCCAAATAAAATTCTGAAGAAAAAAACCCAACAAGTCAATATACTTTGGTGTGGACATTTGTGGTTTGAAAAATATACTTTCACATGAATTTTTTTATAGGCACATGCACTTTCACTTTTTTTAAAAAAAAACATACATAGGCACTTACCATGCAAAACTGTATATTTCTGGAAAAAATAATTTAGAAAATGAAAATCAGTATTCAGAAAGACCTACTCTGGTGGAGTATGGTAACATTAACATTGTCTCTGACCCTACTATTATTTATACGTTCATAAAATAAAAAAGCAAAGGGAGGGGAACAAAATTAAAAGGCAATGTATTTAAGATATAACCGTGGCCAAGATTTTCACATGCTTCAAAAATAGGTAAGATACAGTAGATCCCAGATAGTTCATAGGATTAAGTTGCACAACCCTTAGAAGGATGAAGGTTTGAGGTTATTCACAGCCACAAAAGACAGATGCATGTACTGTAGCTGTTTGCTGTGGCTTTTATTATATAGGGGGCTGCTTCTCCAGTTATCCCTGTAGAACAGCTGCTATGCTTTAGCTGTATAGAGAAGCAGTGGCCTTCGAAATAAAAGCCACAGCCGTCAGCTGTGTGACTCATCCTTTACTAGGTGACCCACTGAAAGTTAAATAGGTTGTGAACCACCAGGACAAAAATGATCCATGTTTTACTCTTTCTACATAGATGATAAGAACATCCACAGTAACATTAGCCATTAGAAAAACAACTGCCTTCATAAAACAGGAGATAATCAGTCCCATCAGTCAGTGGTTAGTTTAGGAAGAAACTTTTCTAGTAACAAGCCATTTTATCTTTATCTGTTATTGAGTTCTTTGCCTTTTCCTTTGGCATCCAGTATCAGTCTAACATAAATGAGAGCACTGGAATAGATGGTACATTCGTCTGGCACAAACTGTTCCTCTGCAACCTGAAAGAGACAGTACTTATGTGTGGTTGGCAGCATGGGCAGCTGGTGCCGCCTTAGTCAGGGAGGCACGTGACCCCCCTCCCTCCAGCGACCAGTCAGCGACCAAGCGGTCCCCCCATGGCTGATCCTGCCAACCACAAGACGTCTAATCGCTGCAGCTGCTTCTGGAAGTGGCTGCAGCCACTTCTGGGAGCACAACGGCACTTCACTCCCTGGCCGGTGCTTGCAGGGGGGCACCAGTGCTCCCACCTGCCCCCCTGCCCATTGCCTAAGCAGCAAGTGCAGCGGTCAGGGGGTACACCAACGCTCTCACGGGGTGCACTTGCACCCCCTACACATCACCGCTGGTTGGCATCCCTTTCTCGTTCCATACCTCTACCAGTGCACACCCAATCCACATTTGGCCCATATACAGTATTCATCCATAGCTGTAAGCACATTCTGAGGCAAAACTGTCACAAAAAGACATGCTAACTACTATTAGAGATCTCTGATTTCCTCTGTTTAACTAGGTCTCACCCTTTCTTTGTACTTATGTTTACACACTTGGATGATGTTTTTTCATAACTTTCAAGGCTACTCATTCCTTAGAGCATTTCTTTTGCTTATTTAAAAATTGTTGAGTGCTTTCTTGTATTTATGAGGAAATCCATCCATAGTTCAAACAGAACATGTAATAAACTCTAGTGTTCTGGTTATTACATGTTCTGGAGAATTTTGTTCAACAGATTATATAGGAATTTGGCTATGTAATTCTTTAAAGAATTAGAGGGCAGTAAACTTATGCACAAAAGTGCAATTATTGCAGTGATTCAGACAGGAACTTATCTGTTTCCTTGGAACTACCTCACAGACAGAAAGACACTTGGCTACAACAACTATCAGCTATGAGGTCATTAATAAAGCTGGTCAGCTTCAGTAGTCACTTTTAAGGTGATAGTGTTGGAGGATAAAGCTAAAAAGATAGCTTTGTTGTTTTGTATGTAGCCATATTGGGGTTTGGTATTTTAAAAGATTTTGACAGGGCTTTGTTTGAAATTTCTGGCCTAGGTTTCAAGTCAATGAACCATTTGCATATTCGGCTCTTTCCATAAAGCTGGCCTGTGGAATCAAAGAATATGGGTGAGTCCCAGCCAAAGAATATAAAAGGAAAAAACAAATTTAAGATTTATAGTAGAGCTGGTATGGCTTAAACTTGAGAAATTCTGCCAGGCAAGCAGACCCTTTTCTTTAGAAGAGAGGCCTTTAAGCTTCTGAGCTACTGAGCATTTAACTAACATCAATTCAAAGGCAGCAAAAAGTAAAAAGTGGATGGTGTCTTGAAAAAACTCTGTATTTTTCACCCTGCTTCTGCACAAGTTCTTATACTTGTCTTGTACATAGTGCTGTAGTATTCAAATGTCTTTTTTGAAGGTGGAGGTATGTCACTGAGTTTGGCTGCCAGATGCAGCAGCATAACTGAAGAAGAAATGACAGAGACAATAGACCTGGGTGCTGCCTTTGGGGGAAAGAACAGCAGCTGACCACACTGCTGCAATCAACCCAGCAGGAGTCAGTGCTGCCCTGTGTATTGCAGCTACCCCAGATGCAGAGCTGCCCTGCTTCTTCTCTGCAGATATAATGCGGTGACATGAATTGGAGCCAGTCTAAATGGCCTCTACAAGCAAAGGTCAACATTTTCAAATGTAAAAGCTTAGACAGAGATGACAAAAATCCATATTTAAGATAAATGAAATTGGCGAATTCTTTCAGAAGGGTTGGATAGACAAAACTCCCACAATTGGCAGGTTTATAAACATAAGTGATGTGATAACTGCCTGCACTTTCCTATCAAATCAAGAAGAGACTGTACCACCTTATATATGGCTGCAGGAGTCTGTAGAAAAGAGTTCAAAATCCTAGATTATTCTCACACCCAAGAGCTAGGAAAATATTTAGATCTGGAGCCAAATATTGCAATTCAGGGTCATGTCTCCCGTAAGTTATGCAGCAGGAGGGAGGGAGCTATGCTTGAAGGTACATTTTTCACACATAAAGTGCATAGCAGACTAATTTCAAATCAACTGATTTATCAAGGGTCCCTGAAAGATTATGGAAAGATGTAGCTCTTTTCAAAGATAAAATGAAACACGTCTCTGCCACTTAATCCCAAAATGTGGGGCCATTAAGAGGCAGGGTTTTGGTTTGGCTCCATCTCTTCATAAAATATTCCTCCCTTACTGAAGTATTAGGATGCTTTTTTTGTCAAACCTAAAACTCAGAACTCAATATATTTCACGTGACACACTACAGTGCTTTTCTTTCTTCCATAAAACTAGTAATAAAGTTCAACTGCTCCAAATATTGTGCTACAAAAATATTATTAATACTTTAAAGGTGTCATTTAAACCAAAGCTTCCAAGTGGACATTTAAAAAAAAGGAAGGGGTGGGGGGAATTTAAAAAATCTACTTGAAAAACTTACTTCAGCATTTTTACAACCTGATCATACTACCTTATTCGTCCCTGGACTGTCATTACTGAGCTGAAAGTGCTATGTTGTTATTTTCCAGTGAAATAAATTACTCTCATTTGCGTACAGGAATCCAAGTCATTTCTCTGGGTCATTATTTTCTCCCCTTCAGTTTAAATACCAAGCCCACCTGACTCCATATCACAAAGGGTACTCAATGTGGAGTAGGGTACTCAATGCAATACACTAACACCACTTCGGAGCAGTCACTATGCACTTGTACAAGAAATCTTTCTTCCCAGAACTAGAGGTCTCTCTAGCAGCAGCTCTCAAACTCTGACATATTTGAAGATGACCATTGGCTTTCAAGGTCTTTCCTGGTAGCCTAAGGTATTAAATTAATTGGGAACAGTGTAACTGGAGATTACCTGTGTGGGGATCTCTTATGAAGTGATTAAGATATGATGAATGATACTGAGCAAAAATAGCACTTTTCGTGATTGCCGTTTCAGAAGTAAAACCCAATTTTCTTATGTAGTAAGGAAAAGCCCCCTTATAAGTACAGATATTAGCCTCTTGAAAAGCTGTACAGGCTTTTGGAATACAGAAACATTTAAGGCTCTTCTTTCTGTGTTGTGTGTCTGCATACCCAATGAAGTTACGCAGAACATTTGAGTAAGAGCAAATGAGTATTTTCTTAGATTCCCCTTCTGTAATGTCTTTTTCTCTAGTCTGTACGTGAACTGTATTCAGTGCCCGATTTCTCCGCACTCCCTCTCTTGGAACTCCTTGCAGGCCTAGTCACTCTAAGAAATTTGTTGTTGTACAGTAAACAAAACAAAGAGCTTTAAAACTGATACTAGTATAACCTGCAAATGCACGACTAACATTAATGTCATGCATGACTTTTTGCCAAATCCTTGCCTTGTGTCATCACTGTGATTGGCATTTTTGCAGCCCACATTGCAGGAGCTTGATTTGGTTCACAGCTCGCAGTGGGTTTTATGTTCAGACATATAATCTAATGAGGTGAAAATGGAAAGCAACCCCTGAGCATTTGGCTATTGCTGGGAAAGAATGCAAATTAAATATATGAAAGAGGGAGTAGGGCATGGGGTAGGGTGTTGTAGAGGCTCAGAGGTCCATCAGGTGTCTAGCCAGCTCTCACAGCCTTTGTGTCCACATTGTCTGCCTGCTGGATGGAGCTAAAAGACAGAAGAATGACAGTCTGGGGGAGAAAAAGAAAGACAGTAATTATGGGACGTATGTGATTAGCATGGTAGCCAGAGAAATTAAACCACTAGTCCCAGGAATCTTCCCTTCTGTAAGGTACCTGTGGTGGGAGAGAAAAGCTGCTCGCCACAGAGTTCGGTTGGAATCCACTCCCTGCTAGTTTAGCTTGATTGCTTTTTTGGATACCTACTGTGGGGGTTCAGCTCCTTGACCTTCCTTTCTATAGAACTGTATTGTCCTACCATGAAGAAAGGCAGATTAAGAATTTACAGGGATCCTTCCATCACAGGACTGTGACAGGACTTCTGCGGGAGTTAATTTTTCATGGCTTAAATTGCCTCAGGCCCAAATTCTTATCAAAACGGTTTGGTTTAATGTAAAATGTACACTTTTCTTTTTTCTTTTTTTTAATTTTAGCTTCATATAAACCCCCCACGATTTTCCCTTTGAACAGTATGTTCCTGAGCTGCCTTCCTTTGAAGAATGTAGAAATTTGGGTTAAGGTTTTATTGTTCCCAAGTAAAGCACTTTAGCTAAGAAGTTTATAATTATTTTCCGGCAGGTAAAATGTTTTATAATAGCTTACTAGTCAGAAAAAAAATTCCCAGGAAAAATTAGAGCCTGGATTCATTGTTTAACTTGCATGCCATTTTAACAGTGGCTGGTTTACAATGTAGTTTCCAAACTTTGTCTTTATGGCATCAATAGATCTTGGTGAGGTAGGCAATAAAAGGAATTAAACCATTGCAGATCTTAGCTGACATTTGTACTGTCCATTTCAAGTACAGCCCTTTGCTCTATGGCACCTTAAAGTCTTTATAGTGTGGCCACAGTTCTTCTGGTGGAGTTTTTCACTTTTGCCTAAGCAACTATAGAAGTAACAATGCAATGGCACTAGAAAGCCTGCCTTGTCCCCAGGGGACAGCAAGCTGCTTCCATAAACAAGTGAGGGACTAAGACCAGGGACCACAAAGTATTAAATGGGAGAGTGGTCTCCTCTTAAACAACTCAGTGCTCAAAACACTCTTGAGGATATAAGAGATCTGGATTATGTTTCTTCCTCTGCCTAAAGAACATTTGAACTAGCTTCCTCCCTCCCAAGAAAGTGCCCTCACCAGCAGATATTTGGTACTCACAGGTGACAGATTACCTCCATTCCTTTTTACTTAAGAAATTCCACTTGACATGAATAAGTAACTATTCACTGGGCAAGAAAGAGGGAGTGTAACAGAGCATGGCTAGGGTATTCACCTTTGAGTGGAAAGACTTACTCTCTGTTGCAAAAACTGTTTAGCGCACCCCAGTAGGCATGGGGAGGTCTGGATTTGAATCTCTAGCACTGAATGTTGGTCTTCTACTGCCTTAGTGATACAGATTAGAGCTCTAAGCCCTGGACTACTGAATAAAGGAGATCACAACTCCTCCATATTCTGTGCAGAGCTAGATCTGGGTTCTAGGAATGCCTATCATATTGAGCCCTACAAGTGGAAAGGGTGAAGAAATAGCTATCTGTATATTCCAATGGGGCTTCAGGTAAGAAATAGGCACCAGCCTCATCAATGCCGAGGCAGCTTGGGGCATTTCCAGAAGCTGAATTTAAAGTGAAGAAACTTTAATTATGAAAACTAAAACTTCAGATTGCAGCTGGGTGACAGATCTGAGGGTCCAAATTTTGGAGTTAAGGGCATAAGACCCAAGCAGGGTGCCAAATTCTTTTAGTGGATCTAGTCCTAGAACAGAGTTCTGGGCCCATTTGTCAATGGAAGATTTGACTTCAAGGAGCAAAAAGTTTCATTTCCAGAACACTGTAAAAATATAAAGAATGGCCTACCTGGCAAGGGTTAGAATATTTGCTTTAGTTTTGCATTTGTTCATCAATAATAGATGCATTAAACTCCCTCCATAAAAAAATGTTAATATGACAAGTATGATCGCTAAAGAGCTGAATCACAAATATCTATTTTTGCCAGGATTTAAAATATGTATTTGTTACCTCTTATACCTAAACATACATAAAGTGTCAATCAAGGTTACTAAAACTAAGCCAATACCCTAGGAGATCAGTGTCAAACTGTAGACAGATACATTGGCGGGGGAGTTTCTTTGTGGGAAAGATCCCCTTTTCAAACAGTTTAAAAACCTCAGAGATACGAATGTACTCTTAGCTAACCAGATGCTGTAGACTAACAATGTGCCAGTATTCTCTCAGTTCAAAGAAAAATAGTTGAAGCAACACATTTGATGGATTTGTTAGGGATTTTGTATGCATATGGAAATCATTTGTTTCTCTGCTGCAAAGTATGTTTAATCGTTCAGCATCAACATTAACTAGAAAAAGTAGCTACAGTGATCCCAGTTGTGTAGAGCACAAACTAAACTAAACAAAACTGGAAAGCAGCTTCAGCGTCTCTCATATCCATTAGGAGAACAAATGAAGAAAATATTAACTGACACAACTTTCTAATGCACAACTTCCTGTTTCATCCAGCTACACTAAGCTAAACCCTAAGAGGACAATCCCACTTTCAAAAAATATCAGCATGTTAAGACATAAAGATCCATTGCACAATTAATTAAAGTCCCTAACAAATACTAATCATCTCTGTTGTAAATGCTGATGAGAGCAGAGCAAGTGTGCAACAAATTTATTAACTTTACCTTTTTCCTGTTTGTAGCACAACAATGAAGAAATTGTGATTTTTCTAGAATGCATTCGTTATTTCCAAACAGTAATATTGCAGTCTTATTTGCCCTAAATTCAAGCTGCAAGGTTGTGATTTTCCACAATGTTTCAAAGTTGTCCAACTGCATAAGCATAACTGGACTTCTATAATGAACAGAAATGAACAGAAAGCAAATTCAAATATCACATTACTGTTTTATATATAAACTTAAAATCCTGTCTTCTAAAAACATTCAATCAGTAAAACTCACAAGGAAATGTCTTTAAAACTCAAACAAGTATTCGCAGATAACATTTGCTCAGCTCTAATGGTAACTTTTAAACTCGCACTTCCAGTATTACATTACAAGTGATCATCTGTAATCAGTTTTTTTCCATATTATTTCATAAAGGTTTGCTCCAGAGATGACACTGGGACTAATTCAACTACTTAATTTTGGCTGATGGGCTCACAAGACCAGATTGTGTCTGTTTTGTGCAACTTGAACCTCAATTTGCAAGTATGTAGACAAGATCTGAATGAACAGCTGAATTTGAAGGTTCCTAGTCAAAAATCCAAGCAAAGCTATTTGCAGTCTTACACACAGTGGACCACTATAAATGGGACAAAGGCTAGTATTTGGATTGGGAATTAGTTTAATACAGTCTTTTCACTCAAATTGTGGTTATAATAATTATAATTGAAATCTTATTTCAAGGGTTTGTGACAAAGAGGACTGGGTTGAAATACTTATGAATTTCTTCTAAAATTAGCCAGTGCCAGCAATTAAAGCACCCACCACAGCCTGGCAAAAATAAACAGCTTCCCTAAGCTTTCAGAGCAGACAATGCTACCCCTCTTGCACAGAATCAGATTAGGGAAACACATTAACAAAGAAGCATCAGCATCGTTATGCAAATAAATGAATAAAACGTAAATAAATTTTAAAAAAGAATTTGGTGGTTAGTTCTTTAACTGAATTCCCTAATGATAGAGATACTATAAATCAATAACCACAATCTTTTTCCCCCTTACTGTTTCACTATGCCGCACTCACAGTTAGTTGTCAGCAGAAGCCCCAAAGTTCAGGCCTCCTCTCAGTCAGCTCTCTCTCCTAGGAAATACAACCTAATCCTATCCAGTCCTAGAGCTCTCCCACCTGGCCCAGCTATAGCGCTTTCAGCTTTTGTAGTGCTGGGAAGATGGGGCCTTCATAAGTGTTCACTTCATACCACTAAGTGTTCGCTTAGTACCAGGTGCTGGTACACATGACAGAAATTACCTGTTTTTGCAGTTGAATTGTATCATGCTGTATACATGCAGGGTTTTTTAATGATTTAAATGAATTTGTTACATTACAAACTAAACCACATCCGCATGTAGTTTAGTTTTCAACATAGCTATTTGTAACATGGCAGCCTTTTGACAGCTCGCCCTCTTTTCCCACCCCCTCCACTGCAGGAGAGGCGGGATGAAGGCAGAAGTGGCAAGGGGCCTGATCCTTTTTTTTTTTTTTGCAAGCTGCAATCAGCCCCCGAGCTGCAGGGGCCCTGGTCTTTTCCTCCATGATGGTGGCACCCCTGAGGCCACGCTGGAAGGCTGTTAGCAGTCTGGATGCTGCCCCAGCTCAGGCTCGGGGAAGAGTTGGAGTGGGCTGGGTGCTGCCTCCAACTTGGAGGCAGCACCCTCCTGCTAGCCACCCACCTGGGTGGCCCCAGGGGCTGCCGCCACCACAGAGAGAAGGACCGGGGGGCCCTGCAACTCAGGGCCCACCACCAGCTTGCCCACCAGCTGTGCCAGAGGCAAGCAGGCTCCACAAAAACATTTTAAAAAGGATCAGGCACCTCACCACTTTTTTTTTTCTGGCAGAGCCTGCCTGCACGAACTACTGCAAGACTACACATCCCCTGAGCTGTGGGGAGGCCTGTCCTTCCCTCTGTGGTGCTGGGCCCTCTGGGGCCACCCAAGCAGGGTACTAGTGAGCCAGGGGCTGCCTCAGCTTGCAGATAGGACCCCATCAGATCCAACTATTCCCCAAGCCTGCCCAGGGAGCAGCATCTGGCAGGCTTCTAGCAGGCAGGCTTGAGGAGAAATTGGATCCAGCGGGGTGCTGCCTCTGAGCTAGGGCAGCCCCTGGCTCACTAGCACCCATCCTCAGCAGCCCTGGGGGGTTCTGCCACCACGGAGGGAAGGGCCAGACCCCCTACAGCTCAGGGACCACTCAGCCTGCCAGCAGCTCACCTGCAGCTTTGGAAGATGCAGGCAGGCTCTACAGGGAAAAAAAAGGATCAGGCCTTTCACCGTAAAAGTGACAGAAACCCCTAATTTGAAATGGTGATTTTAATCATTACAATTAAGAACCACCATTTCAATTTAGGGGCCTAAACCCCCACCACATCTGCAAGTGCCCTCAGTGCCTAACCAGAGCTACCTCTTCAGCATCAGCATGGGAGGCAAGCAGGAGAAGCTGTCTCTCTTGGTGGCTGGGGAGAACCTGGACTTGATTGGGCTCATGGAAACCTGGTGGGACCCGACCCATGACTGGGCCGTAGGCCTCGATGGCTATGCCCTTTTCAGGAAAGATAGGGTG
>JAGPOW010003642.1:98199459-98231823 GCA_030014935.1 Caiman crocodilus | reverse complement strand
GTGACCCCAGCACTTGTTTCCTGCCATTGGCAGGGGGTCAGACTAGATGGCCTGCTCTAGGCCCCTTCTGACCCTAGTTACTATGAAACTATGAAGCATCAGTATCTAATCACCTTACTGCCACCTCTTTGGTGAAGAGAGCTTAATAGTCTATAGGACTCTGAGCCAGAGTGTTAAATGGTCTCAAAATGAGAGTGCCCATGCATAAAGGCTGGAAAGCATAAGCTAAGTGCCCTCTGAGCATCTCAACGTTGCTTTTCTTCAGACAAGGATTACTTCCAACTTGTGTGAAACAGCTCATGTTGTAGTAACATCAGTCTATCCACAGAGTCAATACCAGCAATTTGCCGTCCTCCACCATCCAAGGATGTTCCGCTCCCAGCCCCCTACATTTATGATCCACCATCCAGAACTCTACTGCCTTGGCCTGACAGAGTTGGGCAGCCACAGGTGAGTGGGGAGCCATGGTGAAGGGAAAGGGATAAGTAGGGGGCCACTGGATTCCCAAGAAGTCAGACATGCTTGGCAGCTTTTAGCCCCACCCCTGCTTTCTAGCCCTCTACCAGCAAATTAGAGTTGTGTATGTTAGGATATTAACTCTTACTGTACTACTGCTCAAAGCATGCGCTAATTGTGAAACTGCCTAACATTCCTTAGAGTTAGCACATTTGAACTGTAACATGTAACAACGCCCTTATAAAGATATAAACACATGTTCAAGCAGTTCAGAACATGTTAATTGCCATCGTGACATTGCCAAACTGCTCCCTTTCGGGCAAGGATTATCTAACGTACCAACTTTAAGAAGTCACAACATTCTAATAACTTACAATGGTTGCAAGTAAACATGTGACTAGCAGAAGATCATTTTTCCTCTCTTGGCTAATGGTCATGCTTCACTACCTACCAGGCAAGATTAAAGTTGTGGTTATGCTGACCTTTGCCTGAGGGCCTATTAAATCTAGTACTTTTGTCAGTTCGGCACAAAAAGGTAAAATATATATATATATATATAATTATCTTTGAACCCAAACCTTAAACAAATTTTAATCAAGTCGACTCAAATGTTCATGTTGTAATGGAGAGTAATCAAGTGCAAATGAGGCCTCAAGTGCCTTCCTCAGGCATCAACGAATTATAGTAGAGACCACATTCCTCTATGGAGCCGCTGTTCAACTTTATTTCCAAGAGAGGTGAATTCCAAAAAGACCAGTTGTAGTTGGAAAGGGCTGCAGTTCCTGAGCAGCTCCAACCTAAATTTTAGAACTCTCAAGTGAAGCCCAAAAAATGGAGGCATCTAAAATTAGTAGGGACCTCAAAATCTGGGCCATATAATTTCTCCACATCTTTGTCAGAGTTGGAAATAGAATTCAAATTTCCTACCTTGTAGCCATGTGCTTTGTTTCTCCTTCTTTTGAAAGAAAATCTTGAAGGCGGAGGGGAGTTCTACCTTTTCCTCCTGTGTAACTACTACCATACTTTAAAAATGTTATCGCCTTTAATAAATATATCACTTAAAATACTTGTTCTTCCATCTAGCAATGATGCCAACTAGGGACAACTTTCTCTCATTCTAGTGATATACATGAGCATTGATGGGAAATAGGAAAACAAACTGATTGTCAAGGACATCTCAAACTATGTATTAAACAGTTGTGTAATTTAGAGAAAACATCAGTAAGTTTTCCCAGGAGGTTGTTATTAAAAAGGAGATGGTGGGTGGGAGGTACAAAGTGGAGCCTAGAAGATGCCCTTCAAATTATAGTGTTCTCATGTAACATATTGAAGATTATATGCCATAGATGGAAAACTCATGGGGGATTAAATGGACAAATATAACCCCTTGCTTGCAAAATCATTCCAGGAAATGGTTTAGAAGACTTTTTTTTTTTTTAATTCTCTCTCAGCTGTGTCTGGGACTTGTATCATACAACATCCCTTGCAGTTTATGGAAGAGAATCATTCCACCCCCATCAGGTCTTGTGAGGGTACCATACATACAAGCAGTTCCAAACTTTAAGAGACAACAAATATATGATTTTAAAGAGAGAAAAGCCTGTGGCTGGGGAAAGATACGAAATGGTAGTCACCTATTAATGCTGTCAATCAACCTAAAGTAGGTTAGGATTGTTGCAGCTAGCAGCAGAGAATGGTTAAATGACACACTGTGCAGAGCAAACTTCCTTTCTGTTTCTACATTTTTCACCTGATATGATTTTTAAAGCCAGTTTGCATGAAAGACAAATTTCAGCATGCCTTCTATCTATGCACAACACTATGAGTTGTTGCTTGCTAGCCTCACAGAATATATGGCCCTCGCCAAGAGAAAAAAAAAATACCTGCCATTTCTTTCTGCATGTATTTGTTTGAAGCCCACTAATTATTTTTTATGTTTGAGATGTGAACCAAAGAAATCTCATAAAATGTTGGGGTTCAATTTGAAATGTTTTCCTTCCAGAAGTACAGCTAGATGTAAGTCTTATGTTGGATGATTCCTCAATATACATGTATTACTCCAACATTGTATATTTGTAGTCTGTTAACATCTACACTGCCCCACACACACAGTCCCTGACCAAATGAACTCCCAGTCACAAAAGACAGAGAACAAATGAGGGGTGGGAAAAAGAAATAAAAATCTGCAATCAGTTAAAATATTCTGTACGGTGCTATGAAGGTGAGCTACTTGTATCCTTTGTTGCTCTGAATGTTGCAATTAGTCAATGGCTAATCCCTTATAGGTATCATGTTAAAACTTGGTCCAAAGGAGGGATTTGATAGAAGGGCACATAATGGAACAGTTCAGAAAGGGCATTTCAGGAATAAAGAGATATTTGTGAAAACTGAAGAGAGGGCAAAACTGGGCATAGATAGATGATACAACATCATGAAGGACTAGCCCCTCCATCCTGCAGAAGTTAAATACAAGTGATTAACTCTACATAATGGGTCGTTCTACACATGCAATTAATGCAGCACAATAAACTCCAGTGTCATTTAAGCTGGGAGAAACTGCTCCAGGGTGAAGCATCTACACATGTGCCCAGGACAGCAGCAGTTTCAGCTGGGATAGAGTGGGGCCCCAGCTGGCTGGGCTTACCAGGCAGAATTAAGCCTCCAGTCCCCACAAGTACTATCTTATGGCAGAGTTCATTGATTTACTATAACTTATTGACAGAAAGAGAGACATAACAAATAGGGATGTGTGAAATGGCTGTTTCAATTTGGTTTTGGAGTTGGCCATTTCAGAGGACAGTGATTCATTTTGGTGTTTTGGATCACTGTCCTGTTTCATTTTGGCTGAATCTGTTTTGAACAGTCTGCAAGCTTCACACCACCCTACCCAGCCAGGGGAAGGAGGGCTTGGGGCCAGGGGCTGCAAAGCCCTACCAGTGAGCAAGACAGGGTTGTGGGTGGCTCGTCTGTGGAAGGGGAAGGGCTACTGCTGTCCGTGCAGGTGAGGACACCCCCATGTGGCTCTCTAATCCCTATCACATTGGGTCACAGGGCAGGGAAGCAACACAGGGCAGCAAACAAGCCTACTGGTCCCTGCCACATGGCCCAACTCCGCACAGAGCAGAGATCCATTCCAGGCCGTCTCCTTGCTGTTGCTGCTGCTGCTGCTTGCCCTGCACTGCCCTGGTGATGTGGGGCTGCACAGGACAGGCAGCGGTGGTGAAGAGCCCCCAGCACAGATCTCTGCTCCCTGCAGGGCCAGTTGTGTGGCAGAAACAAACACTGCCCTGCCACAGAACCTGGCTCTGCACAAAGCAGACATCCGCACTGGGGGTCTTCTCACTGCCCCTGCCCATCCTGCACTGCTCCAGTGATGTGAAGCTGTGCAGGGCAGGCAGCAGTGGCAAGGAGACCCCAGCATGGATCTCTGCTCCCTGCAGAGCCATGCCACGGTCTCCTTGCCATCACTGCCCATCCTGTGCAGCCCCACATTGCCAAGGCAGTAGCAGTGAGGAGAGCCTGGTGCAGATCTCTGCTCCCTGCAGAGCTGAGTCGAGTGGCAGGGCAGCAGCGTACAACTCTTTCCCTGGAAGTCCAGCTCTGAAACTCCAAATTTTTTAGAAACATTTCAGATGCCTTATTTCTTTTCAGAGATGTTTCTGAGCCTTCCATTTTGATTCAGTTTCGGTGTTATGGGTGCCAAAACACCTCTGAAATGAAACAGCTGCCGAAATTTTGCACAGTCCTAATAACAAACACCAATGGCTAGTTGCTAAAACTAAACTAGATGCTTTTCTTAGAGAGATGCTATCATGCTAGGACATGAGCATCCAAGTCTGGTACCACTCAAGGGTCAAAGCACTGCCCCAGGTCAGGATATATGAGCATGTTCTGAGGAACTAAGTCAGTAAGCTGAGAGATAAAGCCAAGAGCAGGGTCTAGGAGTGAGCTGAGTCAAGAGCACTGGAAGAATAGATGAAAATGTCACTAACAAGCCAAGTCTAGAAGCCAAAAGATCAAGCTGACTCTAGGAGTGAGCCTAAGGAAACAACAAAGCAGTCATAAATCAGATAGAAACTGATTGTCCAGGTACTTCTGTGGCAGGTCAGTAGTGGGTACTCCTGCATTGAGCCACCCACCTCACTGCACCCAACCACCTTCCAGGCTCCGAGTGCCTCCCTGGGGGTGCCTCACATCTGGCCGACCCCCTTCCTGGAGCGCACCTGCTAGCCTGGGGGTTCCACTGCCACCACCCAGGGCTCTGGACTGATTCTTGCTCTGCGCACCCTGGGAAACACAGGCCTAGTAGCCCTGAAGGGGACTTGATTCATTTCAAGAAGTTGGGATGCTTCCCTCAGTCAGAAGCACAAGTAGTGAACCAAGGGGACCCCACGGCATAATTTAGACCCACTCCTAGTAAGTCTCCCACACTAGGTACAAAGAAGAACTTTGTTGGTTACAGAGGGTAGGGTTAGAATAGGGTACAGGGTAGAGCAATATCAGAAATCCCATAGAGCAAACTCCCCTTGCTGGGTAGCCTTTGACCATGCATCTGAGCTACTGCAAGCTACATATCTAGTTAGATCTCAGGTAGCCTACTCACAAGTATCATCCAGAGGCAGCTGAAGAGTCCCTCTGGAGGCAGGAAATTCCTTGATCAAGAGTTTTGAAAGAGAGAGCAAGTTTCAGATGGTATAGCTCTTCTCTGTCTCTGAGTCTTCCTGATGGGTGCTGCCCCCACCTCCTGGACAGTCCTTAGCTTATATAGCCCTTGTAACCTCATTTACCTGCTGCAATGGAGGCCGGCACCTGTTGACTGTCATCCAAACAATTTGAAATACATCACTAGTTGCCGGGCTGACTGGCAGTCTCTAGCCCAGAGAGGAAGCTTCTCACCCAGGTATGTGATACTAGTCATGTAGGCAGAGGGAGCAGGTTTCCCCCCTCCCTCAGGAATGTATCCAGCTCAGGTTACCTAAAGAGATAGGGTAAAAGTGTGTCTCCTCTGCTGGGCCCACCCTAATCAAATTATCACAGAGCAGAGTTTTTGGGGAGAAACAAAGGTGGCCTTCTGCCATACTTCCTGTTTTTCTTCTGGGATTTATATGTGAGAAATCAAGGGCCAGGTCACCCCAGCCAGCCACTCTGGGCTTAGGCCCTGCTGAAGCTTCAATCTATGCTTAATTAACTTGAAGAATTGCCATGGAGTAGCAGGCTAAGATGAATGCGTAGGCTAAGGCCACAGGTTTAATGCTGTCATCTGACAGATACTCTAGTCAAATACAAGTTACTCTCCTCAATACAGGAGTGACTAAATGGAATTTAATGCCTTGTGATTTATAGGACATCAGACTAGATAGTCTCATGATTCCTTCTGACATTAAAAACTTTGCATTTAACAACTACTATAGCACTCTGGCAGCCACACAAATGCTAAAAGCAAACTATAGTTCATCAAGTTTTCTGACAAATACGTTGTATCTAGATATATAGATCTATAGATAAAAACTTGGCACATTGGCTGTTTCTTTGTCTGGCTCTAGTTCCAACTTGTGACGGGGTCATCACTCAGATCATGACTCTCCACTTTTTGCAATAAACTGCATCCAATGGCTAGGTGCTCAGATCTATCATATCTTCCCAAATATATTTCCTTTTAAAGTTTGGCCACCCCCTTTACATACTGCCGGTCAGAGTAAATTGGGGGTTGGCAATCTTTTACCATCTCTGGTACAGATGCCAAGTAGGTGGGGACCTGAGGGCCCTGGCTCCCCTCAGGAAGAGGGCTGTCACCTGAAATACATAAAACTTTCTAGATAGCCATCATTTGAGCCCCTCTTCCCTCCCCAGCAAAAATAAAAGTCAGCACATATGACCAGTTGGCCAAATTTCCATAGCTCATCTTTCCTTGGGCTGGAGATGGCAATTGATGGAGATAGCCATAAGTTGGAGCATCCTCACACAAATATGCTTGATGGGACAGGTAAAATATCTTCACTGGATAGATTCATATGGCTGTAGATTGCAGACCTCTACTGTAGATCATGTTTGTAACAGTCTCTCTATCCTGCCCATCATATGAGCAAACCATCTCAATCTAGCTTCTCTGGCCTTTTCAGTGATTTTTCATACTCACAAGCATGCCTTAATGTGATAATTTCTTACCTTGTCCTTTAGGCTTACTCCCAAAATCTACTGTGATTTATTGGCACTCTATTTCCGTGTTTAAAAGAATGGTCCTACAGTTTCTTTACAGAAGGAATGTTTAAAGCCACAAGTAACCTGCAAGTTTCACTTTCCTTCACTTTGTTACTGCCACTTCTTTGGAATATTACTTAAGAAATTATTTTTACTCCCGGAAAAATTTCAGTGAAATTTCAATTTCCACATCATTCAACTTTATCAAATTTGGGGACTTATGTTGAAATATCCTCTTAAAAATCAGTTTTTCAGGTTTTGATCTTTTTTTATTAAAACCAGTAGATTATTTGCTGCAAACCAATTTTTGCAAAAAATATTTTGAAAGTATTTTTTCTACTGGTTATTCCTTTTGCTTCTATATTTAATATCAGAACCTAAAATCAAAACTCAGTCTATTAAAATGACCTGAGTCCCATAGGCAAGAGTTTTTATGGGTTGTATCTTTTATAGGACTAATTGCATGGTTACAATAGATTTAGATAAATTTTAGAGTATCACATGCCTCTCCTCAGATCTCTCAGGATACCACGATACCCAAAAAGCTTGTCTAAATCTATCTCAACCAAGCAGTTTGTCCAATAGAAGATATCGTGAACAAAAACTCTTGTCCCTGGCATATTTCCTAGACCACCACAGCTACATCATTTCAACACTACCAAACCCTGGTTCTCCCATATGTTTGTGCACAACAATGGATTTGCTCTAGTTCTTTCAAAAATGAACACTGATGCATTTGACAGATTTGAGAGACATAAAGAACTTCTTTGATAAGCAAGGTCTGGGTTCCTGTTCTGAAACAAAAGCAGAAGCCAGTGAATTTTATGTGCTTTCAGATGCACTTGTGAATAATTCACAAAGTTCTAGTGCCTATACGCAAGTGATATCACAAGGAAGGTGTAGGACCAATGGCTCTATTACATTTTCTTTTTCCAAAAGTTCAATTTACCATAATGATCTCTAACCCTCTCTCTCTCTCTCTCTCTCTCTCTCTCTCTCTCTCTCTCTCTGAAGATAATGTTTCATAATAATTTAAATCATATGTAAAAAGATCCTTAGATCTTGTACTTTTAATTTTTTTGGAGCCAGCCTGTTAATTTTATCTAATTACCTTGGATCTATAATCTATGGTTAACATGGACAGATGTGTACAAGTAAATATAAAATACAGTAAAGAATATTTTAGCCCTATCTAATAAAAATACAATAGCTGTGTGTAAACTGTCACTTCATCTAGCCTATAAATGCTCTTTGTCTACACAGATAACAATTTGTTAGGAAAATACAATCAAACCCAAAGCTACATCTAAATAATTAGTTTATCTCAAAGAGATCATACTTATATTGTGATGCATGTGGAAGGGCAGTATAGTAGCAGTACCCTATTATTTGTAACATAGTTCTTTTGTTTTCCAAAATAGTTTTCAGGAAAAAAAAATATCTAGAGAAACTGATATGTGGCATCAATGCAATACACTTATAGGTAAATTGACTGGATTATGTAAAAAGGTTTTTTTACTTCTAATCATCTAATACAGTAATAGTAAGTGTCATAACCAAATCAGTTGAGTGTCCAAGTCACAATAGACCACACAGAGCCATTACCCCAAATTTGGTCACGTTCCACCTCATTAGTCATTCCTACCTAACAGTCCGTTATTGGCCACTCCAGACATATAAAGGTTCATGCAGCTTCTGCCCATGTCGGAGACCTCTGAGCACGTGACAGAGTAACCACAGAAAGCTCTGTAGCGCGACTGAGGAAACTTGGCGGACTGATCACCCACCAATATCTCCCCATCACCAGGTCCTTTTGACGTACCCTCGTTATCCTGCAGGTTCCCTTTTAAAACCAATAATCTATCACCGGCCTGCCTGACGTCTGATTAAATTAGCGATCCTCTGGATGGCTCCGGCCACCCGAGACATGGCGTCACGAACAGGATCCAAGGGCATGGCCGTGGAGGAGATTCTAATTGAGTGTTGACCTGGTGCACTGGGGGCCACCCTGTGGCCAACTCAAATGAGTTATGGGCCCACATCGCATACCACCAAGCGGGCAGGTCAACCAAAAGGCTTATCAGCAGCTACCTTTTGCTAAAAGGGGAAGAAGGAGTTTTGAATGAATGGGAGGCACACCTTCACCCTGGGGTGTTCGGGTGCGTGGTGAGCAATCAGCAGGTCCAATTCAGACCCAGAGACGAAGTAGGCACTGTGTCTCTTGCCGGAATAAAACCAACAGGAGTAGCAGACCCAACTCTTGCCCAAGAGTACACCCACCATATAAGATGTGTGAGAGAGGGCAGAGAACCAACACCAGTTGACCGGTTCAATCCCCCTACCCTGGCGCCCGGGTCAAGGGGGCACTAGCTGCTTTCGGATCTCCGGAAATAGTTAGAGACAGAGGGCTGTGTCACAGCGTGGTGGAAGGGCCCAAAGTGGGACAAGGGGAAAATGTTGAACATTATGTTCCGCACTGTTACAACCTTGCTGCGGGAAAACGCAAATTTAGAGGTTCAACTGCTCACAGCCACCCAGACAGCTAAGGAAGCAGCAGTAAAGGAAAGCGAGAACCCTGAGCCGCCATCATTCCAAGATGGTGCCAGGGAAAAAGACGAGCACGCGAAAAGTCTTGGGGAAGAAGGGGCAGTTGTGTGGTCCTTGGCCCCACCCCTCAGAGTGGTGCCAAAAGAAACTCTTCCCCCTGACACAGTGCGAGTGGGAGAACCACCCCCTTATGAGGGAGAGAAGTTATACTTGACGCTTCCACCTGATGAGCCTACGCTCCTCCCAGCTGCGGTTCACCCGACAGCGATAGTCAAGCAAGTTACGGACGCACAGGGTGTGAATCACATTACCACTAAATGCCACACCCACATGCAGGGGGAAATGCAAGAATTGCACAAAGAGTCAAAACCAAAGCCTGAAGAGACCCTGGCTATGTGGTTAGGATGCCTGGCAGTGAAATTTGGGTCAGACTTGCTGGACCTGGAAGAGGCTGACTACCTAACCCGCCAAGCCTTGTTGAGTGGAGGGCACGTCACCGACCTGAAAGTGGTAGCTAGTAATGCTCACTGGCCCATCCCACTCTCAGCACTTGTCGCAGGCCAAGTTAGTTACAAGTCTCACGCGTGGCACGACAGCTGTTCACCAAAGGTCAGTGCAGAACAACTTCTACTGGCCATAATAGGGGTATCATATGCCTCTCGGAATCCCAGCATACACCATTTGGGACTGACATGGGCTCAGTGCAGAGGAGGGTGGCCTCACCATCATCTATGGAACTCTGAAGCTGTTCCTGCAACCCTTGACAGCATAGAAGCCTGCATAGAGGTCTATGGAGGAGATGACACCAAAATGCTTCGGCTCCTCCTCAACCTGATGACCGGGCAGCAGGCGAGAAACCTCTTGAGCCACCTCCCACAGTTGCAAGCCCTTATGAAGCCATCCACGAGAGTCTCCAGTAATGCAGAACACCGACCCTCGGTATAACCCATCGAAGCCCAAAGACCAAGGCATTATGAGTCAGATGCCCCACGAGAATTGCAACCATTGCCATAGTGAACACTGGAGGAGAGAACCATGTTCGGCTTCCTCCTACACCGCTCCAGACTTACGAAGTGACAATTGCGCATTCTGGGGGACAAGGGCCAATAAAATCTGGCAAATTAACTAGGCTTCAGGTTTGATGCATAAGAAGACATGATGACCGATTAACAACCCTGGCTCATCACAACCAGCTAACTTGCCGCTGTATTGTTTTCCCAGTTTTCTCTCTCCGTTTGTTCGTTTGTTTCTTTGTTTCTTTGTTCATTTGTTTGTTTGTCCCCTTACAGGCTCAGCAATGACAAAGCAGCGATCTGTGACTGCTCGATCACGGGAACCACCAAGCGCCAACCCACAGTACATCGGAGTCAACACAGCAATGGCCGCCTACTTGTATGTTGCAAACGGAGTCATTGCCCTATTCCTGCCGTTACCGATGGATTCCTCGATGAATGGAGCTGACTTCAAAACCTCCAGCTCGGTCCTGAACTTTCTATCATTCTGAGCCAAAGCCACAATTAAAGGCTCATCAACAGATGACCTATGGTTCCCCTTTTCTGTTAATGACCCCATGTTCACACCCTTAGTTTACAAAATTGTCTTTTACATACTTGTTTTGTTTTGTTTTAAAGCCTGTCCAAAACTTTATGCAGTGAAGACAAGCCATAATGTTTTGGGTGAAAAGGATAACTCACTTAACAGAGCAGTCCAAGTTGTTTGACATGCTGACTGTAACCAGCTTATGCATGCTTTAAATTACTGAAAGAGAACAGCATTAGTAATCTGAAAGTTTTGGAGATGTCACAGAAAGGTCGAGTGTAGATGGAAAGTAAATGAGAAAGACAGCACAAGAGAGAAATGTGAAGGCTTATTATAGTATGTTGTAGCTGGATAGAGAGAAGAAAGTGTGTGTTTTCAAGTCATTGGAAGGAGAAGCAAGTAGTGAAGCATGACAAGATTAATGCATTTTAATAGTATTAAGTAAAGAAATGAGGAAGGGCCGCTCAATAATAGTTATGGTTAAATTGGTAATACTTTAATGAGAGCATAATGGGGTTACTCCATTAAACAAATATGTCTTTGTGTGTATATATGTGTAAATATGCATGTGTGTGTATGTGAGCAAGTGTTTATATATCAGACAATTATATGAACCCTTCATATAGGGGGCATTAATCTAACACCCCGCTCTCGAATTAGAGAGAAAAATTACATAAAATTAAGCATAACAATTTGCTGCTTCTAAGTTAATTCAATTGTCAATGCCTTTAGTTACCTTGTGTGTGACGTTGATCGCAATAATCATTGTTGTGTATATAAATCGTTGTATTTTGTAGTTTGTTTAAAAGTAACTTGTTAAACTGTCCACTTTTGTATATATATATCTGCGTGTTATCCTAAACCTTGTAACAATAATGAGATCCTGGACGAAAATTGCCTTTAACCTAAAGTTCTTGGTCTATTGTGTCATGGCCAAGGGGGCATGTCATAACCAAATCAGTTGAGTGTCCAAGTCACAATAGACCACACAGAGCCATTACCCCAAATTTGGTCACATTCCACCTCATCAGTTATTCCTACCTAGCAGTCTGTTATTGACCACTCCGGACATATAAAAGTTCATGCAGCTTCCGCCCAAGTCGGAGATCTCCGAGCACGCGACAGAGTAACCACAGAGAACTCTGTAGCACAACCGAGGAAACTTGGTGAACTGATCACCCACCAATATCTCCCCATCACCGGGTCCTTTTGACGTACCCTCGTTATCCTGCAGGTTCCTTTTCATTCAAAAACTCGTTAACTCACAACTCGTTTAATTATCCATGACAGTGCAAGCAAGCTACCTCGAGGCCTGCACTGCCATTCCACATGGTGTAATTAAAATAATCTTTTAAAACCAATAAGCCTCTCCATCACCAGCCCGCCTGACATTCAATTAACTTAGCGATCCTCCGGACGGCTCTGGCTGCCCAAGACAGTGAGCAATGCTGTCATTGGCTGAAATTAGAAATGCTAAAATTGTTTCTGAAGCGATTTCCACAAAATCATGGCAATGCAAAATTCATACCCTATCAACAAAAGGTACATAGAATGGGGTGGGATAACTAACAGATTTCAAAAGAAGTTTGCAATGGGAATCATTATTGAATGAGGTTATTTCTGATGCATTTCTACAGGAATACATACCAGTTCTGATGCTATTCAATAGGTTCACCAGGGATACAGTAGGGAAATTCAAATTCCTGCTGAAAAAGGCTGCGGATGATGCAAAAATTTGCAGTATATGAGAGCAGTGCAGTCGTTCAAAGCAATCAAGAACACTTAGGAAGCTGGGTCCATTCAAACAAAATGTTTTTTTAATGCAGTCAAAAGCAAAGCTATTTCCCTACGTAGGTTATACATAAAGAGAGGAAGGACGTGTCCTAGGAAGCAGTGACTGAAAATGATTTAAGGAGGTACCATCTTTTCTTACATAAAACACAGATTTTTTTCCCCAAAATTCAGCCACTGGAAATTGAGGTGCATATTATAATCAAAGAAAGAGCAGTTTCTGTGGCTTAAGCCCCTATGAAAGTGAAGGGAAAGCTACATGTGCCACACACAGAACGCCCTAAATTCACAATTTCTTTTCTCCCCCAGCAGAAGCTCTCAAGGAAAGATATTTTCATCCTCATTCTGCCTTGCAAAAACATAGGTGCGTATTTTATGCCAAATATATTGTATATGAAAAAAATACAGTAAATGATCATGTTCTACCAGGCAGGTACTATGGTAAAAAGGGTGTGTGATTCTTGAATGTTTATTCAGAGGAGTAATAGGGAGAGGCAGAGTAGTAACAGTGCTACATGCAGCATTGTTAAAACAATATTAGAATACCACATGCAGTTTTTGTGTACATCTTTAAAAAATAATATTGAAAATTTAAAGAGTACAGATAAAAATACACAGAAATGATTCAAGGACTGGAGAAACTGCTTTAGCTTTCACCAAACAAGAAAAAGTGTAAACATGAAACTTTAGCCTAGCTAGAATACTTACTTGGTGAGGAAAGATCTGAATTGTGGCCCATATTCAAATGACTATTTAATATCAAATAATTAAACATTTATTAGAGTGGGACTAGAAGGCAGGTTCGAGTGAGGACCCTATCTCTCATGGGAGTACCTTACTGATTAGGATATATAATATTTAATTATTTTATATAATGTGAACCAGCTATACCAAGGAATTAAAAGAGCTCCCAGCATAACCTCTAAACTGGTGGTTTCCTTAGGAAACTCAGGTTCAAATGTCCACGGGAAAATTATCCCCTCAAAGCAACTAATACCCCGGGTGTGTGGTTCTCACCACCGAGTTGTTGACTGAAGGGGGAAAGTGGAAACAAGAGTATCTGTCATGTTTTGTGCAGGGCCTGAGCCATTAGGCAGTTCTTAGGAAAATCCAGTTTATAGATACCAGTGAGTCTTATACATGAACTTGATACCAATCTGTTCAGCACTGTCAAGACTTAGCAACCCCAGAAGTGGACCTAAGTATCTTTAAGAAATTCTACTGTTAAGGACCATCTGTCTATAAGAACAGGGTTAGGTAGCAGTGCAATCTCAATTGTGGGCTTTGATTTAGTCCCATGTCCATGACTGGGGATCCCAGGCACTAGTGCAATACAGAGTGATTATAATTGTATATTTATAGAGTTTGGCTATACCACAGTGACAGTGTGTCCTGCTAGGGGAACAGCAACATAGCTATGGTAGGGTGAGTGGAACACCAGTCCCAGATGTCAACTGTGAGGGGCCTCAATTACCCACTTTGCCCTAAGTCTTTGCCACAAGAGGGACAGCCCTGTCCTGGCCCTGATCAATCTCAGGAGCCAGGCAATATAGTGCTGCACCAAAAAGATTATCTGCAGGGTTGGAGACGAGTGGGGCAAACAAAATGGTGCTTGCTGCTTCTCCTCAGGGAGCCTTTGTCAGAGCAGGCACAGCCCTACACCCAATATGTATGCATCTTGGACATGGGGGCCAGATCAAACTGGGCACCATGGTCAGCTCCCAGGAAGCCCAGCCATATAGATGCTATCATGGGAGCTGACACTGCTCCAGCAACAGCAGTGCTCTAGGCAGGCAAGACTTCCCTTCCTCTCATTCTCCCCTCCCCTCCTTCCCATCAGGCTTAGAGTGGTCAGTATCTCTTTGACTCCTACCCTACCCTGGATGTTCAATGAACTCACTACACCGCTCCTGGTGGGGACTACACCAGGGACTAAGCTCTCAAGAGCAGTCATATAGGGATGCCCAAGGTGAACTCACCAGTGTATTTCCTAGTTTGGGGCATGCAAGGTGGAGAAAGCAAGTGGTATGCGCTCAAAAACAGCCCAGCTAGAGTTTACTGCCACCACATTGCAGACAAGCCCTAATAGACTAGCTTCTCCGGATGCAGACAGAAGTGACAATTTTCGCCCAATCTGGCCACTGAAAGCAGTCTATAACCATGACCAAACATAAATGTACAGCTGCAGACCACTTCAAAAATTGCATGAGGGGTCAGATGAAGATGTTTTAAAACACAGCACTTTCTGTAATTTGTGTCTATGTTGCCTGCCAGCCTACCCCTGTTTTCAGAACGAGATCGGGGAAGAGCAGAGGGAGTTCAGGCTGAGGTTTTTTCAGCCCCCACCCTCCAGCACCAGCTGGGGAGCCCCTAAAATCTTTCCCCTGTCCCATTCTGAAAACAGAGACAGGCTGGGAAGGAACAGGGACCATTGCTAGGTGCAACCAGCTGTAGGCTCACAACCAGTAGCTAGATTCCCCTCCTCCCTGGAACCAACACTGAACTTCTGTTTGGTCCGGGGAATCGTTGTGATTTGTTGTAATTTCTACGAGAAAGCCAACAATCTTCTGATTGTGAAAACCCCACATCTGCCAGCTTTCGCCAGTTCACCGTGCTTGGAATCAAAGCCAAGGGACTTCACCTGCTGAGAACTTTAAGCCCTACTGAGAGTCTCTGGTTCCCCAGGCCCAGCAGCCCTTCCAGAGCTGCCAGGGACAAGATGTAAAATTCCCAGCAGGGAAAGCTTTTTGGCTCCCCCCCACCTCTCCCAGCCTTTCACCAAGCCAACAATCAGCTGATTGATGGTCCTAGGGCTGAGACCTCCTCCAGGTCAGTTCCAGGCTCTCGTGCAATCTTCTCCCTAGAACCAGCAATTAGCTAACTGTCGGCACCACACACATTTCACAGATATTAGGGCTGGAAGAGACCTCGGAAGATCTTTGAGTCCAGCCCTCTGCCCCAGGAGCAGGAAGTCAGCTCGGATCATAGGATCCCAGCAAGATAGACATCCAAATGTCTCTTGAAGGCATTCGAAGTAGTTGCTTGAGCCACCTCCGGTGGCAGTCTATTTCAGAACCTTGGGGCTCAGACAGTAAAGAAGTTCTTCCTTATGTCCAGCCTCAAAACAGTCCTGAAGGAGTTGGTGACCATTTGACCTTGTCATTCGTTGGGTTGCTCCAGTGAACAGATGTTGCCCCAGATCCTGGTAAGCATCCCTTATAAACTTATAGGTGGCCATCAGATCGCCCCTGAGCCTTCACTTTTCCAGGCTGAAGAGTCCCATAGCTCTCAGCATCTCATCATAAGGTCTGTTTTCCTGACCTCTGATCATGCACATAGCTCTCCTCTGCACTCTCTCCAGCTTCTCCACATCCTTTTTGAATTTTAGAACCCAAAATTGGACTCAGTACTCCAGCTATGGCCTCACCAAGGCCAAGTACAAGGGGAGAATGACATCCTGCTTGAGAAGCATCTACGGATGCAAGCCAGCATTTTGCTTGCTTTACTAGCTGCAGCATCAAATTGATGGCCATGTTCATCTTGTGGTCAACCATGACCCTCAAGTCACTTTCATTCTTACTGCTAGCCAGCATAGCACTGCTGAGCCTATAACCATGCTGCGTTTTTTCTTCCCGACATGGAGAACCTTGCATTTTTTGGTGTTAAACACCATCAGGTTCTTGTCTGCCTATTTCCTGAGCCTGTTAAGGTCAGCCTGGATCGTCCTCCTGTCTTCAGGTGTGGATGCTTTACCCAAGGTTTGTGTTGTTGGCAAACTTGGATAGTACATTTCTGACTCCAATGACCACATCATTAATGAAGATGTTGAATAATATAGGCCAAAGGACAGATCCTTGGGGGATCCCACTGGGTCAATGCACAATGACAATTGACATCCATCAACTACCACCCTCTGGGCCTGACCATGGAGCCAATTCCCCAGCAGGCAGATTGTGATAAAGCTGAGGCTGCAGTTGGCCAGTTTTGCTAAGAGGTGACCATAGCATACCAGATCAAAGGTTCTTTTAAAATCAAGATCTATAACATCAATCTCCTCTCCCTTGTCCAGATGATAGGTCATCTGGTCGTAAAAGGAAATAAGATTGATCAAGCAAGACCTACCCACAATAAACCCATTCTGGCTATCCCTCAGAATGTTGCCATTGGCCAGTTTGTTAAGAATGATCTCTTTGATAATCTTTTCCAAGACCTTCCCTGGGATAAAGGTCAGGCTGATGGGCCCGTAGTTAGCCGGATCCACTTTCCTCCCTTTCTTGAAGATAGGCACCACATTGGCCTTCTTCCAATCTTCAGGCCAGAGTGCCATGAGTTCTCGAAGATCTGTGCCAGGGGCTGAGCTATGATGCTTGCCAGCTCCTTGAGTACCCTGGGGTGTAAATTGTCAGGACTAGCTGACTTGAAGATATCCAGTCTCTCAAGGTGTTCCTTCACAAGGTCAGCATTGATGGAGGGTAAGGAATCTCTTTCACCCAGGCTTTCCCATCCTGTAATGGGCAGGGGCGTCTCTTGGGACTGGTGAAAGACCAACGCAAAGTACCCATTTAGCACATTGGCTTTTTCCTGGGCATCAGTTGTCAGTTGTCCCATCCTGTTCAGCAGGGGTCCAATGTTACCCTTGCTTTTCCTCCAGCTCCCCACATATCTAAAAAGGACTTTTTATCGTCCTCGATATTTGTAGCTAGTTGGAGTTCCATTATAGCCTTGGCTTTCCTGGTTCACTCCCTGCAGGTCTGGACCAGTGCAGAGTATTCTTCCTTCAAGGTGGATCCGGTCCTCCATCTTTTGTAGGCCTTTCTTTTTAGTCACAGGAGGGCCACTAGTTCCCTGAAGAGCCAAGGGGACTGCTGTGCCCTTTTGCTGCCTTTCCTCCGAGATAGAATAGATTTTGCTTGTGCATCCAGGATCACTCCTTTGAGGAGTAACCACTGATCCTGAACTCCCCTCCACTTTGGGTCATGGTCCCTTAGGGCCTCACTGACAAGCCTCCTGAACTTGTCAAAGTCAGTTTTCCTGAAGTCAAGGACTTCTGTGTTGCTGACTGACTTGCCAGCTTTACGGTGGATGGTGAAGGTGATCAGCTTGTGGTTACTGTCACCCAGCTTCCCTTCAATCGTTAGGATGCTGATTAGGTGGTCTTCTGTTGCCAGTACCAGGTCAAGCAGTGCTTTGCCTCTCATCAGTCTGTAGACTTCTTCAGTCAGATAGAGATCATCTATGCATGTGAGGAAGCTTTGCAACCATTTGAATTTGACCGAGCACTCTTCCCATGAGGTGTCTGGGTAGTTGAAGTCTCCCATGACAACCATGCACCAGAAGCATGCAGCCTCAGCCAATTCCCTGGAAAACTCCTGGTTAAGCTCTTGATCCTGGGTGGGAGGTCTGCAGAAGACTGCCACCATTGTGCCCCCTGTGCCGTGTTCCCCCTGTGGGTTAAAATCTTAACCCACAGGGTCTCCAGTCATCCACCCTGGGTGCTAATGTGAGCTTCCAAGGACGCGTAGCTCTTCTTGATGTAGAGAGCTACACCCCTGCCCCTTTTGCCCATTTGATCTCTCCTGTACAGAGTATAGCCATCTATACCTGTGGTCCAGTTATGGGTGGAGCTCCACCAGGTCTCCATTATCCCTATGACATTGTAATTATTTGTGTTAAGTAGGAGGACAAGTTCCTCCTGTTTATTCCTCAAGCTCTTGGCATTTGTTTACAGGTATGCAAGTGTCCCTTTAGTGCCCTTGCCTTGCCTACAGATCATTCCAGGGCCAGGGCGGGGTAGGCTCCCTTAAGTACCTTGGCCTGCTGGTTTTGCAAAAGTTGCTCAGTGGGCCAGCAGTGATGGTAGTCCCCACATCCCCTGGTGGGCTTAGTTTAAAGCCCAGTGGAGCAGCCTGGCTGAGAAGAACCTCCTCCCCAGAGAAGAAAGGTGAAGGCTGTCCCTTCCCAGCAGCTTGATGCCTCTCTCACCAAAGAGTGGACTGTGGTCATGGAAGCTGAAGCCTTCACGATGACACCAGCACCACAGTTTTTGATTCACTATCTCAATCTTCCTCTCCCTCCTCAGCCTATAGCCCAAAACTGGGAGGATTGAGGAAAACACTACCTGCACCTCCAACCCCTTAAGCCCCACTCCCTGTAGTGCTTCATGACCTGGCTGGGATTGCTCTGAGCCATGTCATTCATGCCCACATGGATAAGGAGCATAGGGTAGTGGTCAGTGAGCTGGAAGAGCTTAGGGATCCTCTCCGTGATGTCTCAGATATGGGTTCCCGGGAAGCAGCAGACTTCCTGGATGAAGGGATCGGGGCAGCCAATTGTCCCCTCAGTCTGAAGTCTCCCACAACAAACACTTTTGTCTTAGGGAGAGTGGAGGTGGTAGCTACAGTTAAGCCTGTGTTGCCTACAGGATCTGGCAGCTTAGCAGACTCTGCTGGGGCTGCAAGAGGTTCATACCAATTGCAAAGCTCCAGTAGGGCAGGGACCTTGGTGCAGTGGGCCTTGGGTCCCTTCACCACCTTGATCCAACCCCTTGGTTGGACAGAATTGGAGATCCCCAAGTCCTCCCTTGTCCTGGAAGGTGACCTTGGCCTACCCTCCACCTGCAGGGGGTTAGGGGCCTGGCAGTAGGCATCTATCTCCTGCTTACCATCCCTGATGGCATGCAGTCTCTGGACTGCAGTCTGAAGCTCCTGCAGCTGGCACACCAGAGACCCCAAAAGGGAGCAGACCTCCCAAGGGGAGGTGGCCATGCTCCCAGACCCCAGAGCCTGAAAAAATGTCAAGCAGCCCCCACAGTCAAGAGCCAGGTGCTCCATTGCACGGAGCCTGAAACCATGGGCTCCATCTGGGTGGAGGCCTCCAAGGCACCAGAGAGGGAGGCTGCAGTCTCTAAAGGACCCTCAGGGTGTGTTGTGTGCCCATCCACATGGTGCTGCTGGTAGGCCAGCTGCAGCTGGGACTGTCTTGCCTAGGGCACGCTGGCAGGGTCTCAGGCCCTCCTGCTGGTCCTCCTGCTCAAACTCTGTGCTAACTCATGCACTGGGCAGGCAAGCATGCCTGTTTGCATGACCTGTTTGTGAGACTCTGGTTGCTCCCTGGGGGGCTGGGCGAAGTAGGAGCCAGGGCAGGGTGAGAACCTCCTTGGCTCCACTCAGCTGCCTCCTCAAAGCTGTCTGGGATTAGTCCCCTCCACCATGGTCCCTGCTTACCTCCGGCCGTGTTAGGGGTCAGCAGGGTGCTCCACAGTGCTGGGGGTTGCTGGGGTGGCTTCGGGGGCCAGGGGCACAGCAGACATGCACCTGTGCATCTCTTGCCACTTCCAGAGCCTGACTGTGAAATTTAAGGAGAAATTAAAATGAGAATGTAATAGAGTTACCTTCTCAGCCCAGTCTCTGCTTCCAGTCTTTCCCCATCACTGGGCAGTCCACTTGTTCCACTCACCTGCCACACCTTGATCAAAATAAAGTTTTCAGCTTAAAGAACAGGAGACTACCTTTTGTACGTCCTGGTGACTAGAGCCATAAGTGCACACTCTGAACACCCCTGTATGTGCCCCAAGCCTCACACTGTTCCACTGTGTATTAGCTCTCTGACCTCAGTCAGATGCAAACTGGGCACACAGTTGTAGCTGTACCATACCACCCTGAAGGGCCACTCTCGTGCCACCCCTGTCTCACTGGGGTCCCATTCACTCTGATGGTTCTCACGCAGCCCCTTTCATGCAACCATCTCTCCTGGGCCACATTCATACTGCCCAGCCTCACCTGGCTTCTGGCTTGTCTCTCTGTGCCTCAATCAGCCCCGGCACAGTCTGTTGGGCATCTCCTGCTGCCCTCACCTGAACATTTGCTGAGCAACTCTACAACTGTTATCCTACTTCACTCCTGGCCTCATGCTGCCTGAACTGGCCCTAGGTCTCTCCTCCAGCCTGGACTCTGCCTTAGGGCCGGACTCCCCCTGCTCTGCTGTAATACCATCAGGGATGTGGGGCTTGGGATATAAGGTGCCCCTTCCCACCCTTCCCTGGGAAGGTAACTGGCCTGGCATTTCCTGGAGGTTCCCATGCCACTAGGAGCCCCACCAAGCCACCCTTTCCCAGTTGGGTGCAGTTTCACATCTTACCCAGAACAACAGGAGCCCCTACGTCCCCATAGCTCCTTTCCTTACCTCCAGGTCCCCAAGCAAGAGCTCAGTTGGCTGATGTTGCTGCCTCCCTTGCTAGCAGCCAAATGCCCTCTTTATATAGTTGGCCTGCATTGAAAAATGGCTGCTGCAATCAGCCCCATGGAGGCTGCCTGCTCCAGTCCTTAAAGTGGCAGGCACCAAAGATGCACTGCCACATAGAAATTAAAATGCTCTACATTATACATGAAACATTTTTAGGGCTTGTTTGCCATTTTCTGGCACCTTTAACTAGATACATGTGTAGAACCCTTACCATTTATGCCCCAATTAACATGCTAATGAGGGCATGTTAATCAGGACACAAATGTAACTTGTAGAGGGACCTTAGAAAGGAACCCAACCACCAAACACCGAATCTAGATTTGATCATCTTTAAAGTTCATTGGGTTTGGCCTCAAAAGTTTTGTTTTGAATCCATTTCTATTAATGTCTTTTAAATGTAAAAGGACTTTTTTCCCTGCTAAACCCAAGGATCTGTGTCTCTCTTGCAGCTGTAGACATCATCACTAACAAATATTGTCTTAACCCTGCAAGCAGCACAGCTTGGAAAGACCCCTGCATCTACACATTAAAGACAATGTACTTCTACAGAAGCATAAAGACACGCTGGCCAGCATACAGGGCTAGAGTCTAAAATGGGCAGGTCCTGTGACACTGTTCAGTGCCAGTTTTTGGTGTTAGCTTTGAAGAAAAAACATGAATACAATGCCATCTATTTGTTTGGTTAGAGGCCTTGAAAAAATATTATTATAAAATGTACAGGTCATATTTAAACACTGGTTAGTTCATTCAAATATAATTTCAAAAGCTCTTAACATGGATAAGATATTCCACTTGGCTTTTTCTCCATATAGATTGTAAAAAAAATTGAGATACACTCTTAGCACCCAGCACTGATATTAGTATACTGATCCTCCTTATATCCAGGGCCTGTATTGGAAGAAGAGATGAAGACTTAGCAAACTCAAGTATTAGCAGGACAGGCTGAGGGAAAGTAGAGGAATCACACTTAAAAACTGCTTGCTTTCAGATTTGTAAATGATTGAGGGTTGACAACTGTATACTGAACTAATCCTGCCTCCTTTGCCAAAGTAACATGCAAAAAGGGATAACACCATGCCTCTCAATTCATTAAATTTCGTTCTGCCAATACTATTCCATTGGGTATGGTTTTTTCCTTTATATTTGCATGATTTCCCCACCACCTGCCCCCACTCCTTTTAGATCCTTGATTTTCAGTTTTGTTAGCAAGAAATCTGAGTTTGGGCTAAATTTTCCAAGCCCACAATATTTCAGTGGCTTTCAGGGTTAAGCAAAATGTATTTGCCCATCATTATCAGCAATCAAAAGTTACATAAGCAGAACCCACCTTCTGAAAAAGTTTTCCTGTGAATGTTTCTGCGTAACATTTCACAAGAAACACTTGCATGTTTCACTGTAATGGAATAATTGGCTCCCCTATAAATTGTCTTATTGTAGCTGGATTATAAATGGTTTTGTTTTACCAAAGTTTCCCCAAATGAATAAGCAAGCTATCATTTTAGCATGTTGTACAGCCAATTGCGCTGATATCCTCAAGGAATAGGAAATGTGCTTCACTGGTGTAGCTGATTTGATATGAAATGTGTTCGCTGAAAGATGAACATTCTGGCAGCATGTTCTCTTGTTACAATAAATAAGGTATTAGCAGAACCTGCATACTTTAGCAAGACTATCTACATCCAAAACTATTTCCATCTCCATCAGTATTTTACTTCACTTTCAATAATACAAGCATGGTAAAAAGATTACACTCCAAGAATGAATTCACATGTAGAGTGTTGGTATAGATTGGTGTTGGCATCCCTACTGTTTAAAAATCAGGAAGAATATGCTGCATGCTAAAGTCTCTGCGCTTCATCTGACTAGCTCCATATTGAATACCAGCTCTGTTAAGTTAAAAGGATTTCTGGTTTGTTTCAACTTGAAAGTGATTTAATATGAAGCCCACAGAGAAAATCTGTCTCAGTAATCAAATTATAACAAGTAAGGATTAAAAGTATTAAGAAGTATAAGCAATCTTTTAGCTGCCCTGTGTTCCTGAGGTCATTTGAAGCTGGCTGTGGGAATAAGTAAAATAAAACAACAGGAAGAAAAAAACACAAAGTATTACAGAAGTGAATCAAAGAATGCCTTTCAGGATTAAATTATAGTACAAAAAAGAGGCTGAAACATTTTCCAGGATCCTTAATTCATTTGCATTTAGGGAATAGAAGTTCAAAAGTTCTTAGCATATTTTAATAGCACTCTTTCTTTCCTACACCATACAGCTGACTGCAGTAACTCTTAAATATCTAATATTTTTATCTAAGGTATTCATTAAAAGTTGATACTATCAGGACACACAGTCAATTAAAGAGCTCACTGTTGCCCAGCTAGAGGGGAAGGGAAGATGAAACATTTTTATGTGTATCCCATAGCTCAAATTCAATGAGAGACGCTAGTGACAGATGCATTCATATCAGATAGCTTTTCAGTACAGATGCAGAGGTTGCATCCTCAGCACCAAAACCACCATGGCAACCATTCTTATAGGCATACTTTTTTGGCCATTTCAGCAGAGCTCAAGGATAGAATTAGCATGGGGAATGAGCTGCCTTCTCACTCTGAAGCTCATCCCTGCACTGCCAACTTGAAGCTCAGGGTCGAAGTTTTTCTAATTACTGCTGAAGCAGTTCTTTTGGCACCCTTCACTACAACTAAAATCATTATGTATTTATTTAAGGAACATGCATAGGTATGTTATAGGCAGAAAAGGTTCCTTGGGTGAATTTGATATCTTTCATTAGACCAGCATATTGTAGGTATGTTATACAAATTCCATGAGTCCAATTCTGCTAAGCATTACTCTATTGCAGCTGCCTCTATTGACGTCAGCGGGACAATTGTCAGAAATAAGGACTATTGCTCTGAGAAAGAGTTTGTGATTTATCTGCTCTAACAGTTAGGCAGAAAATGGACATAATAAGTCATGAAAATGTAGTTTTGTGCTGGCGTGTTGTTCTGATAAAACAAAACAGTTCTAACCAGTTCTTCCAGTGTATGTATTGGCCTGTAAGACCCTATACAATTAATTTAAAAAGACAGCTCCTTTACAGCTTGCCGGTGCTGTGGAACTTATTGTACATGGGAGATGTAGGGCCTTTCAGAGTGCCCAAGTGACCAAGGCAACTCGTCTATTATGGAAAGGGCAGTATACTTCCTGCTATGCATAGAGCCACATCCATTACTTGCCATCTCACCTCACTTCTCAGCACACTCTTGGGAGACCTGTCTCCACAGATGGCAACTCATGCTAAGGAGAACTTATGGGCTCCATGTGTGTCTTGTCATTGTGCAGGAAACCCAGGAGTAAAAAGCTCAGAATCTTTGGCTAGCTGTAGTTTAAGACTTTAACAAAGTTGTCCTGCAAGGCCTGGAGATCTAGCTGCAATTTGTATTCCTTGACAATGCAAAATTCTTTAGGCATGGTTTTAAAAAAGCCTGACAAATTATGTATACCCAACCAAAGCAGTCAGTGAAATGTTGTATCTATTAAAAGACTGCTTTAAATTATCATCCTTCATAGGTACACCTCCTGGAAAAATAGGGAGTGAAAACTATTGTGCATATAGGTAACAGGGGGTAGAAACCTTTAACTGCAGGGGAACACAGCCAAAGAGGAGCTCTGGGGAATGAGCAGAGTTAAATGGCTGACCAGAGAGCTCATAGTGGGGACCGTTTCCAAAGGGTATAAACTGGATTGTTTTCTTGTTTTTTCTCAGTAACTAAGCTGAACATGCCTTATCTATTTAGCTTATGTTAAGAGTCAATCTGGAGATGTTAAAAAAATATATTTGTTTTGTGTTAATCATATTATCTCTTTGAATAGGTCTTGTTTTTGCTAAGATTACTATTGTGTAGGTAATTCTGTACAGATATCCTTAGAGCAAATGGAACATCATAATGCTGCTGACAGGTACAGTGTTTCTAAAACATAATACTCCCACATGCACACTTAGCATCTGTCATGCAGTGTGGAGAATAAGGTCCCATCCCTGTGGGTGTTGGTGCCATCATGCTGCAGTAGGTGAATCAAAAAGAAAAGCCTGAAAGACTAAGGCAGAGACAAGAGATATCTGAGCACTGGTTCAAAAATGTTACATATAACACTAAAATGTATGTACTAGATGAGTATAATAGAGTATAATAGATATATTATAGAATTATATCTATTATATTTTTTACCTATATGTACATACAATACTGTATCTTTGAGCTAGAGTCAACTGAGAAAACCGGCATTTTTAAAAAAAAACTTGTCAACTTGTTTGTCAAAAAGTTTCAGAATGTGAAATTTTTCAATCAGTTCTAAGAGATATTATGAAGTTGTTATTGAAAAAAAGGATACATACGTTGTTTTATCTTGCAGGGATGTGAAACTTCTTTATATATTCACAGAAAGTACAGTGTTGAAGCCTAAAACATTTGACAGTATCTCTTTAAATTTATCATGCCTAATTATAAAATCAGTGTTACTTAATGCAAGTCATATTTGCCTTTACTCCTGGTCTTTATATTTAGTGTCTGTGTTGCTGTTACATTCTCAGATGTGGAAACAAAGCTAAACAGAGGCTGCTGCTAATTATGGCGTATAAGTCCACATGAAGTCCAGATGTAAATGTGTGATTACTCTTTCTATCCTCTGCTGCTTACATTTGTTTTTAATATCTGATTATGTAAGTTTGCCTAGATCTCACCTAATTTTATAATAGTCTGGCTGAAGCTTGGCCCTCTGCTGGGAAAGTCTGTATTGTTTAGGGGCCTGCTTCTACCTCTGCTGAACTCAATATATATTTTTCAAAGGGCACTCCTTAATAAGGGTCTGATCATGACTTTTTTAAATAAGACATTGATTGTAAAGGGAATTTTGCCTAAGGAAGATATCAGGTCCTTAATGGCAACTCTCAGTAACACACAAGCTCTATTCTTTGAAGAGACATACTGGAGTTGGGACAGTTGCTAGCTACTATGGTCACAAGCTGAGCATAGAAGAGAGCAGGTTGTCCTAGGACTTCATTCCTGTACATATTCTAAGCATGGTCAGGAACTGGTGAAGAAAGCATAACATCCCCACAGACAACGCAGTTATTCTGACCCACCGAGTATGCTGCTCTCAGAATCACAATCAGCCTTCCAGGCAACAAGGCAGACTGCACAATGAATGTGATGCTCCATGCTTTGTGCAAGTAGCAAAACCACAATGTACTGTCAAGGAATAAAGTGCTACTCACCATGACTCTAGATGGGAAAAGTTGGCCCCAAATAAGGATGCCAGATTTGGGACCTGAGATTGGACGTATAATTAAAAACATACATAAGTTTTCCTATAGCTACTCTGCCATTGTTTGGTGGAAGAGAGAGGAGGTCGTTGTTTGTTTCAGGGCATGCGTAGGTGAAACAGGTGCCCTAAGTTGATGCAATGGGTTTTAAAAAGCACTGCTTCAATTTAGGGCTGATGAAGCCCTGTGTCATGCACACACCTGGTTGACTTACCTGCCTCTCCGATGGGGAGGGAAGGATGAGCTGCTGGCAGGCAGAGTGGTCCTTGGGCTATAGGGGGGGCTGGTGCTTCCCTTTATGGCAGCAGCGCGCCACCGCCAGGCAGCACCTGCCTGCAGGCACCCAGCTCAGGCGATCCTGGGGGGAACTGCAGCCATGGAGGGAAGCACCAGGCTACCACACAGCTCAGGCAGGCAGGCTCCAGGGGGGTGCGGGAGTAGGAAAGATCTTTTCTTGGGCAGCTCCTGCTTTCCTGGGCTGCTACCAAGCTGCCTGCAGGGCTTCCTTCAGAGCCCCAGAGCTGCATGGAGCCTGGTGCTTCACTCCATGACTATAGCCCCAAGTCATTGAAGGTGCATAACGCTGATGAATTTCCTGCAGTGGCTGGAATTAATGTGCAATATGCCACTGAGGCGTGCAAACACCAATACCATTAAAGCAGTGCAAAAGTGTTTAGCCCTCATTAAAGTGTCATGCATGCACACCTCTCATTTTGTCTAAACACAGCACATGACATTACATTTGGAAAAATGCTGTGAAGTCACCACAAAACAAAAGTAAGCAATAGCAATGTCTGGTGAGCAGCGCATTCTCAAACAGTGACTGTCACAGGGCACGTCACTGCCCTGCTCCTAAAGGAGGAAGAACTGCTAGGAAAGGAGCCCTAGCAGTAACTAAGCAGTGCAGCTGTGGGTTGCCTGAGCAGCCAATGAGCATCAGCTGACAGGAGAGGGCGGGGCTTGGCTTGTATAAAACCCAGAACCAGAGGCAGGCAGGCAGTCCTCTGCCAGCAGCTGGAGGAGCAGGAGCTCTGAGAAAACAGTATGTGAGTGTAGCTCACAAGAGCTCCAGAGGCTGGAGCCAGGATGTGGAGTGGTAGCCAGGAGGCTTACATTGTTATGGCCAGGTGCCTTATGTTTGGTTACAGCCAGGAGGCTTGTGTTATGTTTTGTTAGGAGTGAATTAGACCGGTGGTTTGGGCAAAGCTGTAGGGGTGGAGGAGGCCTCAGGGGTGACCCACAGTAGTGTGGGGCCCTAGTGCCCAGGAAGGGGTGTGATTTGGTGCCTGTGGGGGTGCAGTGTTTTTATAGGTGCCAGAGAGGGTGCAGCAGTATGGGGGTGCATAGACCCCAGCCCGGAGAGGGGCATTTGGAGAAGCCCAAGTTGGGCATAGTAAATCCCAGAGAGGGGGCAGCACTGAGAAGGGGGTCCAAGTTGGACTTGGCAAGCCTCAGGAGGGGGGCAGCATTGAGGAGCCCTAGAAAGGGGGCCATTTTATTGTGTAGCCCAAGTTCAGGCACTGGGAGTCCCCGACAGGGGGCCACATTCATTTGGAGGCCCAAGTTGGGCACAGCCCCAGAAAGGGGGACATTTTAAGGAGAAGCCCAAGTCCGGGCACTGGGAGTCCCCGACAGGGGGCCACATTCATTTGGAGGCCCAAGCTGGGCATAGTCAGACCTCAGGAAGGGGGCCATTTTATTAAGAAGCCCAAGTGCGGGCGTTGGGAGTCCCCAACAGGGGGCTGCATTAATTAAGGAGCCCAAGTTGGGCACGGTCAGCCCCAGGAAGGGGGCAGCATTTGGAAGCCCAAGTTGGGCACGGTCAGCCCCAGGCAGGGCGCAGTACTTTAAGGAGCCCAGAGAGGGCATGGTGAGCCCCAGAGGGGGAGCACCACATTGAGAAGCCCAGACGAAGGGGCACTGGCATTATTAGGAAGCCCAGAGTGGGCATCGGGACCCCCAAGGGAGCAGTGGTCTCATTGAGAATCCCAGGAACGGCAGCAGCATGAGAGAAGAACCAGAGTGGGTGAGACTATAGACAAGGCCCGGGGAAGCGGGCAGGCATTGTATTGAGATGGGACAACGTCTTTCGCACATAGACCTAAAGCTAGGGTGCCTAGGGAGCACCTAGCGGACAGTCTGGGAGATCACGGAGATGGAGGTCCCGATATGCCGTGCCCAGGGAGGTAGAAGGCAGCCCCCCTATATATCTTAAGTCATCAAAGTCGTGGCAGGCAAGAATTAGAGGGTGTCCTTGGGCCGGCTTAGACACCTTCAGGAGGATCATGATGCCCTGAAGGTGCCGCCCTGTCACAGTGACATAGATGGTGATCAGAATAATATTCAATACATGTTAGCCAGTTAAGAGGTGTGCTTGGTAGCCGTGTTGGTCTAAGACAAGAAGACATACAAAAAGCTAGAATTCTTGGTTCCAAAACAATACCTTTTATTAGACCAACTGGTGCTCTGGGAGGCATGGGGGGTGCTTTAATTAGCAAGCGTTTTTAATTAAAAGTACCTGAGTCACATGTATCAGCATCCCCCGTGTTGAAAAATGGCAGTGGGGTGCTTTGAAATAAACCTCATCAAACAATCTTTAGTTCAAAATGCGCAGCCACCATTTTTCAGTGTAGGCATGCTAATATACATGACATCAGAATCTGCTGGAGCGCATTTACTTCCATGCTCCAGCAGACTCAATTAATTGATTAATCAAGTCTGCTCTGACAAACATGCTGGAAGCTGACTCTGATATGCTGAAAATTCAGTGTTTGTGGGTCCTTAATGTCATCTCTTTGTACTCCCAGGAATTATCTCCTCCTCTACATCCCTTGTCATTGGAGTAGTGTGGAGTGAAAGATATTAACTGATTATTTAAAGATCTCCCTACACACTTGTCACTACCTGCAACATGTCTCCAAACTGTGGTCTGCTGTATTCAAATGAAGTACCTATCTAAGGTATAGATAGGTACTTGGCTGGGGTCCTGTGACCCTGGCACTCATTTCCTGCCAATTGGCAGGGGTCAGACTAGATGGCCTGCTCTAGGCCCCTTCTGACCCTAGGTAATATGATACTATGAAGTCTTGCATCTGAAGTCAAGCCTTCCTCAGCAGAAATAACTGTGATATACAGCAGTAGAATAAGATTAGGACAAAATCTGAGGAGATGATTTTAAAAGAACCAAAAGATTATAAAGCTAAACACTTTCTCAGAGACAGTGGTTGTCATGGTCACCATTTCTACAACTTTTTTTCCCTTGGATATACTGAGTAAACATTTATTGAAGTGGGTCTCAGTGATACAGAAAATACATTAATTGATTGCTGCTTGCAGTCAGAAATGGGTGAAGAAATCTAGGAGACAGACTATTTCAGAATTTGGTTTTCTGTTGAAACTGAGGTTCCAGTGACACAAAAGTCACTCAAGCAACTGAGGAGCCAGAGTTTATTCTCTAATGAGGCCTTGGACTGCAACAAAGTAACTAATTTTGACTGGGTTGAATACAGAGGCATAGAGAGAACATATTAGCTTATATTGTAGGGATTGTTGAATAACGTGTGCCTTGCTAGGAAAAATGTATTTAGAAAAATACAGTTGTATAGGTGAGTTGTTATTTTTCTACAGCAATCCTTTTTTTAAGGCATAATTCATGAGTGATATATCTGGTATATTAGCCAGAAAAAAACAAGTAAGACAACATTCAAGAGTATTACATATAAAACCAAATGCTTTTGGTTAGCCAATCCTTGTGCTCAGAATACTCTGGAAAAAAGAAAAAGCTTGCGTTCTGACAAGGGCTAGGGTCACAGGAAACATGAGAGCAATTGCAGACCTCATTTGTTCACACATTTTCTTTGTGCACATGTGCAAATAGGGTACTCATCAACGCTTGTGAACCCATGGTCATTTTAAAGTCATATGAAGCCACACAAATGTTAGTTTTTAAGAAGAGAGAAAGCCTTTTGGTTTAAGGTGCAAATAAACAAAAGGTTTTTTCCAAGAAATTACTGAGTATTCATTGAATTACAGCCTATCATCGGGCTAGAACACAAAGCACAATAGTATTCTTCTTTTAGAGAAGGTGAAACATCTATAGTCAGGCGCAGCTCGGTCAGAAAAATGGAAAGAGTTTAGCCAGAATTGAGAGAATAAATTGTAATAGTACATTTATATCATTAAATGTTACATAAGCTATAAAAACCCACAAAAGAGACATTCTTTTTAAAATAGATTATTGGTTTTGTTAAAAATGGCCCACCAAACTGTTAGGTAAATGTGTTTCCTAGGAAACATGAAAGTGATACAACCTTTGCCATTTAGGGGCCTGATCCTGTGAAATGCAGAATGAGCTCTGTGGTACTTCGAGAATTTGCTCACTGATTTCATTGGAAATCAAGTGAGCTGTGCACCTCCTTTGATATGGTCAGCACTTCCCAGAATATAGCTTTAAACATCGATCTCCTGGTTCTCACATTTTCCAAAGCTATGATTTGGCAAGCTGACTTTGGCAAGCCTTACCTTGGTATCAAGCACATTTCTTTCCAAAAGTGTTGGAGCGCTTCTGCCATAACTGCCGTTGTGCTTCAATCCAAATTTGAATTTCTTGGAACGCACATGGGAACAAGCAGTCAACAGATTTGTGAAATGCAGACCAGTGCTTTGCCTCGTTCCTTCAAGCATTCATCTATCTTGGAACAGAATCTATTCAAGTCCACCCCGGAGGGATTCAGACAGAAAACAACATAGCACAGAAGACTGCATTGGCAATCAACTCCAAAGAAATAAACTTTGCTCTTAATATAAACTCAAAGGAACAACAAAATAATGGAGAACCTGTTGTTGAACAGATAACCAATTGCCTGCATTATCCAAGATTAGGTGTAAGTACACTGATTTGGTATCAGAAACAATTATAAGAAGCAATCCAATACTTGAATTCAACTATTGTTGAGGGGGGTAGTTAGAGGGTTTGGGGAAGTTGTTTATTTGCTTGTTTTACTGGGGCAGGGGGAGGTTGGCCTTTAGTAATATTTAGTCATCTTTTCTTCTTTCTATTTTTTCCCCATTCCTCAATCCCATGAAGTACAGCTGGGCCTAGGAACTGAAGTGTTGAAATACCGTGACAGGTAGCCTCTTGTTGTACTCTGTTTCCAGCTTGATTGGAAACAGAAGACCAGAGTCAATGGGAGATTTATCAGAATAAAGGCTGAGACCACCCCATACAAAATACTCTCCTTAGGACACTTCCAGACTAACCAGTCAGAGACTAGGCCATGGGAAGTCTATAGCTATAGTTGGAGCAGAATTTCAGGTAGGCTGGGAACCAGAACTGAAAATAGGAGTGAGGTAAAACCTAAACCCAAGGCTGGAACTAAGAACAAGATAAAGGTTTAACCTTAAGTAGCCCTTAGGAGCTGGAGAAAGCACAATGCATAGATACCTCATTGCTTTTATGGCAGACTCCTGAGTAAGGGACACAGTTATTCAGAGCTCCTGTGGAGGATGTTCTAGCCCAGTTTTCTTACATTGAAGGCATGGTTATACATGTATGCTAGCGGTTTGGCACTTGGTCAATGTACAGCTGTGCAAAGTAAGATGGTTCAAACAAGATTTTGGGGTACTTAGCTGAACTAAGATGAATTTTGGAATCATTTAAGCTAGCAAAGTGATGCCATTTTACACTATCTGGATCTTAACATTGAGCCACATATTAGATGAGTTGTGCCAGTTGGGGCTAAATGTTCACCACAGACACATAAATTAAATATTAGCATGGCATGTAAGAGGAAAGCTTAGTGTAGCATCTCTAAAGAAAAAGTTGTGTTAAAAAAGCAGAAGCCTAATGCAGAACTCTTAACAGCGTATTAAAGGAGTAAGTCTAGTTGACAACAGTGCAGCCATGCTGGTATAAAACTGGTAAAAATAAAAAGCAGAATTAATTCCCTAAAAGATAACATCATAATTGCAAAAGCTGCCCAGTAAAACAACTGTGCAAATGTATTTACCACCATAACAACTCTGGTATCTTTATTGCAAGAAGCAATTATTTCATAGTATCATAATATCATAGTAGCTAGGGTCAGAAGGGGCCTAGAGCAGGCCATCTAGTCTGACCCCCCCGCCAATGGCAGGAACAAGTGCCAGGGTCACAAGACCCCAGCCAAGTACCTACCCAATCTACTCTTAAAGATGCCCAAGGTAGGAGCAAGAACCACTTCCCTAGGAAGCCGGTTCCACGTCCTAGCCACCCTAACTGTGAAGTAGTGCCTCC
>JAGPOW010003642.1:98181496-98199359 GCA_030014935.1 Caiman crocodilus | reverse complement strand
GTCCACGTTAAATCCCATCCTGTTTCTGTCCGCCCACTCCTGCAGTCGGCCCAGATCCCGCTGTAGCTTCTCCCTCTCCTCTGGTGTCCCCACCTCAGCCCACAGTTTGGTGTTAATTTCTTAGGGTAATATCTTTTATTGGACCAACTATGTAGCAGAGTTAGACAACCTTTCAAATTCAAGACATTCTTTGTCAGGTCCTTATTATTTTCTTAGCCAGATATAATTTCATTTATGCATATATTCATATATTAATTTGATCATACGTATATACATGTAGGTATATGCATGTGTATGTGTGTATAATTTTATATATTTAGCTAGTTATATAGTTTTATATATAGTTATAGCTATATAAATATATATATAATTAAATCTATATATCTACATATATATATTTAGATAGTCATAGTTATATATGTGTACATATGTGTGTATGTGTATGTCTTTACTGGTCTCACCCCAGTTTCCTGTTCAAATACTTATGTTACAGAAGCTTTTCGTTCAGCAAAGCAGGGAAAGACGTGGCTGTTCCTGTCAGTTCTGCACCATGAATCAGCCATAGGGGTCAATGGAGGTAACTCCTACCCCTTCAAGATTTACAGGACCATTAAGACAGAGAGAGAAAATGAGTAGAATGACTTTGCAGCCATATAATTAAGGCACTTACCTGGAAAAAAGGGAAACCAGGGTTGCCTTCCTTGTTTCTGTATTTTGTCAAATGACTGTATGAAAGCAGGGAGTTGTATTCTGTTCTTAGTGATACTAAATGAGGGTCCTACCTACTAGCCGACAGAGTCATGCTGTCTCTTGTTCTCTTGAATTGTTTCCTTCTTAACTTTCCTTAACCATGCATGCTTGATTCTTTTCAGCATAGTGGAAGAACGGTGGGGAATGTCCCACTATCCAGAATAATGTCTAGCCAGGTGGTATTGAAACTATCTTTACAGCTGAAGCATATGCTCTTGAATCCCCTTAAACTGAACCTGGGTCCTCCATTTTCTCAGTAAGTACTGTAACCTTATGCTATAATATAAAATGTGAAGCAATACAGCCATATTTAAAAGGACAGGGTGGCTGTAACTTTATTTTATAAAGAGCCTGATCCTGTCTGCATGTGTGTTATACACATTCAGAGAACATCTATTAGATTGAGCCCCTCAGGAGAGTTAGGCAGAAGTACACTGATTTTCTGAATCCCAGTCAAGCTTAGGTAGAGGTAGACACCAGTTTGCTCAAACATGTGCAAAGTGAGGCTGTTCTAAGCCCGTGCCAAGGTGCAATTTGAGGTGTTTGGAGACCTTTAAAACTAAACAGTAAATGGCGGGGAGGAGAACCTACTGAGTATATCTGTGCTGGCTCTACACAGTTTTCAAGACTGCCACTAAGAAGTGACCCTTGTCTACCCACTCCTGCTCAATACGCTCCAAAACTGGAACTGAGACTGTGAGGATGCCCCTCCCATGCTGAGCCCTGTCAAGCTCTCTATAGCTGTGGACATGCCCTTTGCTACCTTGAGGGCTAAGCAGCAGACAGAGTGTTTTTCAGGATTGCAATTTTGTCTTTAGACAATTAATTTCACCCTAATCCCATTTTAGACACCTAAATTCTTTTTAGAAACTGAATTGGTTCCTAATTCAATAAATTAAAAATACTAAAAAAAGCATTCATTCCTGCTCTGCTACAAGCAGTGAATGATGCCCTAAGCCAGATGCTTCTACCTTATGCTGGTCAGTTTTCAAAACCAATCAGCCCTACAACCTGTTGCATGAAATACAATACAAAGATTTCTGGTGAAAAGCCAGGATTCTACCAAGTTTCCATTTTTTGCAAATATATTTATCCAGTTCTCATAGCCTAAATATCTTGCCACATGTTCAAATTAAAGTTGGATAGGAACTAGCTATAGAGTTGTTCCACATTTTCAAGCACTAACTTTGTAGCTGGTTAACTCTTTTTACACATACATAGCCATTTTTATGGAGTGATAACTACTTTGCATGTGTGGCTAGCCTAAATTTATTGCATGATTAACCAGTTAATTGTGTGATAATTACATTGCACTTTTGGCCAGTCTCACTTTGCACATGTGGCCAGCCTAACTTCATTGTGTGATTAACCCATTAATTGCATAATATACAAAACATGTAGCAGGGAGCTAAAATATCAACGCCCTTACTCTTTCTGGTTTGTGATACAGACTTTACTGCCTTCCCACATCATTTTTTTTCATTTCTTCTTATTAGTCCTCAAGTTGAAAAATTAATGTCTTTCATTGAACTTGGTCCTATATCATGATCTCCTGAAAAGAGGTCCCACTCTTTTAAAAGGCATCCAGATGTTCCCAGGAGTCTGAAAACCCAATGAAAGCTCAGAACTACAGAAATCTATGGTAGTTGATATGGTATATGCATTATATGTTATTTATGGACTTTTTACATCACTTGAGGAATTTCACACTGCACTAGCTCTTCATTCCCAGGTCAGCAGCACAAAAACTAATGTGGTAGGTCCCACTCTGGGGAAGGAAAAGGTTATTTTTGTAAACAGTGACATAATTAGGGGCAGATAACAGAGGCAACTGCCCCATATGGCAATGAGAATGGGGAGGAAAACAAAAATCAGCTTTTGCTCATGCCGTGCAGCTGTGATGGCTACAGCAACCAGAAGTCACCACTGTCCCTCTATGCAGTGGCTGTCCTGAACAACCAGCCACATTCTTACACCATAGCAACCTTCCTGCCTAATCGAAAATTCGTACTAACAAGCTCCAGGACTGCTTTACTATGGTCTCCTCTTCATGACCAGCCTGCAGCCTTCCTGATGGACCTAGTAACCATTCAGTAGACCTACTTCTCCAACTGACTGCAGAGTTAGTGACATCATGGGATTGCATTCTACAATCCAAACTGTACTGTGGGACTGTAAAAACCCTATGCCAGATGCTTCTCCCCCTCCATCATCTAGGTGCACTTTAGGACTTATAGGAGCTAGCTTATTTGCATGTATATACATTCATTAATACACAGTAGTTACTGAACATTTAATTTAGTACTTACTTAATGAAGTACTAAGTACTAGTAGCAATGGCAAACAACTTTTTAGTGACTCTACTGTGCAGTAGCCTAAAAATACTGTGCAGTAGCATATTAACTCTGTCCATGCTATGATGCACTACTGTTTACTGTTTACTGTGTAAACATGCCCAGTTATTAACCAGTTAATTGCATAATAAAACATGTAGCAGGGAGCAGGGACCTAAAATATCAGAACCCTTATGCTTTGCTGGTTTACTGACTTCCTGCATCATTATTTTCATTTCTTTTTATTAGTCTTTAAGTCTGTCTCAGGTGGCTGGAGCCATCCAGAGGATCACTAAGTTAATCAGACGTCAGGTGGCCAGTGATGGAGAGGCGAGACAGCTTATTGGTTTCAAAAGATTACTTGCACCGCGTGGAATGGCAGTGCAGGCCTCGAGGTAGCTTGTTTGCATTGTCACGAATAATTAAACAAGTTGTGAGTTAACAAGTTTTTGAATGAAAAGAAATCTGCAGGATAACAAGGGTACATCAAAAGGACCCGGTGATGGGGAGATATTGGTGGGTGATCAGTCCGCCAAGTTTCCTCGGTCACGCTACAGAGTACTCTGCGGTTACTCTGTCGTGTGCTCGGAGGTCTCCGACTTGGGCGGAAGCTGCATGAACTTTTATATGTCCGGAGTGGCCAATAACGGACTGCTAGGTAGGAATAACTAATAAAGCAGAACGTGACCAAATTTGGGGTAATGGCTCCGTGTGGTCTATTGTGACTTGGACACTCAACTGATTTGGTTATGACAAAGTCAACATTTTTTTTTTTGCAGGAGGGGAAACTATTTTCTACCCAGATCCATTCTTTGCCCAATGTATTGGACTTTGCTATAACAATTTTCCTTCTGCTTGTATTCTTCTAAGTAGGATTTTGTGTAATGGCAGTTATTGTATAATAGTTCATAGTTATCACCAGTGGTGATAACTCTCACACCCCGAATAGTTTTTGACTGGCATGCTACTGCACAGTGTTATTAGGCTCCTGAACAGTAAGTATCCTGTGTAGATGCGTCACATCTAAACTGGATGCTTATTGAACAGTAGTCTAAGAACACAGCTCAGTAGCATGCTGATCAAAACCTGTGCTAATAAGCTACTACACAGTGTTATTAGGCCATTGATCAGTAAGCATCACAAAAAAAATGCGCCGGAGCTACTGCACAGTAATTGTAGTTACTGTGCATTTACTTAGTACTTCAATAAGCAAGTACTAAACTAAATGTGCAGTAACTACTATGCATTAATGAATATGTGGACACACCCACTGAATATTAAAGTAGAAAGAAAAAAGGACTACAAAGGGACATTTTTGGGTCCCACTGCTTTGAATTACAAGTACATAAAAAGATTCTCCACTGGAAAAAGAGGCCAAACTATGCCCAAAAGAACCTACAATCCCTTAAGTGCCCAGAAAGCAGAAAAGAGCTGAGTACTGTCGTGAGTACAGAGCTCAGCTTAAAAAAAAGAAAGGCTAGAAAACTGTTCCCAAAACATTTCATATATATATTAAGCAATTTTTGTAGAAGGGCAGGGCAAAGTGGCACTTCAGAAACTAACTCATTCAGCAACATTTTAGCTTTTGTAGGCAATAGCCTATTTTGTCAGATTTAATCTGTCAGATGTAGTACAAGGGGTAGTATTTTCCAATGAAACACTATCTTCATTAGAAAATGCCAATTTATTGAAACCCATTTACTTTGGGACCAGTCCAGTTTTGATTAAGCATTCATTGGAAAAGGTTTCTCAGACCTAAGATGGAATTTCAGGTCAAAATGAAACAGAAAGACCCACCCCAAAATAATTATATGGGATGTGAGAGTACAAGGTTCACATCCTCAGTGTGAATCAGGAAGGCCAAAGACTTGACCTGAATCTCCCACACCTCAGGTAATTGCTGTAACCTGTTCTCTCTCTTTTCTTAGTCATGAAAAATGTCATGAGATCTCAGTTTAAGTCCCAGGGCATAATGGGAACATTTTTTGAAAACTCAACAATTTTTTTATAGAAGGGAAAATTATTTCCTACCTAGATCCCTTTCTGACATTTAGTCCTATGTCCAATGTACTGGACCTTGCTATAATTGTCTCACAAATGATTCCTCTTCCTAGAACACAATAAGCCAAGAGCTCACTGTGGCCAGCATCTGCTCAATATGGTAGAGAAGGAGACAGACAATTCAGTTACAGATCCTTGATTCCCTGCCAGTGTTGGCTGTTGAATCAAAATATATTAGAGCAGCCCCTGAGCTATTCTAACCTAAACCAGCTGACAGTGGTCTTAAAAGGTACTATCTGCCAAAAGAAAATAGTTGGAGAACAGTAGCATTGCAGCCACCCTCACCTTCCCCTGGCACCACTGCCTAGACCAAGACTGGTAGGACAAAGCAAGCTAAGCCAGCTCTATGTCTAATGCAAACTCCCTCATGCTGGGGGAATTTTCACTTGGTCAAAATCAACCAATAGCACAATAATATAAAGGGGCCATAACAGGGAATAGATCTGGTCCAATTTCTTTTGGCATATCATTCTTGTTAACTCATTAATTGAGAAAATCTCCTCATTTTTAAGAATTTGTGCTGTGGTGTCATGCTGTGATGAGCTTGCAGTGTTATGTTGTTCTGTATGATATAACTCAATGTCACTGACACATCCCAAAATAAGAGGTCACCTCAAGGAGAGCATCAGCCAAGAAATCTGACAAGAAACAGCTTTCTCCATGCTAACAGAGCCAAGATTTACAGAAAAGACAGTTTCTGAAGACTAAAAGATAGCAACACCACTGGTGATAACTATGAACTATTACACAACAACTGCACAATAACTGCCATGATTACACGAAATCCTACTTAGTAGAATACAAACCAGAAGGAAAGTTGTTTGAAGAGGCATATTTTCTTGTATCAAAAATACAGTGAAGACCTTGACATCAAGGAACATACCTGTTAAAATAAGAAACTTCCAGTGATGAACACAATAAATAAATAAAAGTAATCTCTGTCTCTCTGTGTATATAGAGCTGTGGTTGTCAACCTTGTTAGACTCAAAGCATCCTTCCAAAAATGCCAGTTCCTTGTTTTCTCTCATTTTTTGAATAGGGAAAAATAGTAAAGCAATTCTTATGTTTCAAAAAAACTCAGAAAGACCACATCAGGTCAAAATGTTTTTGATACTATGGATTTCTATTTGAAATCTCTGGCCATTTTGACACGTGCTTCCAACATGGTGCCAGGCGCTTTTAGTTAGCAAGTCATACTAATTAAAGGTACCTACACATCATGTGTATCAGTGGCACAGAGCATCCCTATTCTGAGAAAATGGCAGCTATGCGCTTTGAACTAAAGCACATCGAATGTGTTTTAGTTCAAAGCACACCACCGCTATTTTCAAAGCACAGAGGTGTGCTGCGCTGCTGATAAATGTGACATGCAAGGCTGCCAGAGCACATCAATTTACATGCTTCAGCAGACTCAATTAATCGAGTCTGCTCCAACACACTGGATTTCCAGCATGATGGAGCAGGCTCCCCACATGTGTGTAAGTGCCCTCCAGGTTTATCTTGTGAATCATGTGCAGGTACTTGCACACCTGATAGTGCTAATATTGCATGGCACCCTGTAGTACCCTAAGAGGATCTCATGACACCCCAAGGTGCTGCACTAATTAAATAAACAGATTGAATAGATGGGTATTACAAGTACAGACTTATTACAGAAGAAATAAAGATATGCTAACAAGAATTAGGTCTGTAATTTTATTTTTTGAATCAGAACAAATATTGTATAGGTTATTGGGGTTGTGCTCTACTTTTTGACAAATATAGCTATTTATAACATTAATATGAATAGCTATATTTTTCTAGAGAAGGGGTGTCCAACATTTTTGAATGTGGGGCTGGATCACGAACTTTTTATCACCCAATGGGCCAGTGAGCCATATTCAAAGACATCGCAGGAAATGGTATTATATCAGGAAATGATGTCACATGATCTTCAACACCAATGAAGTTGCAGGTGTTGACATGATGCTGGTTGACATAGCATGCATGCCCAGGTTGATATGGTGCTGCAGGAGCCATTTGGCTACAACCAGGTTGACCTGGTGCTGGAGAAGCCGCGGGGCCAGGCCCAGGTTAATGTGGGGCCCGCCCAGCCTGCCGCTGCCATGCCTGGGTTGTCATGGTGCTGCAGGACCTGCCTGGGCAGAACCGGGTCAGCACTGGCCAGGAAAAGCAGCATGCAGCTGAAGCCGGCTTCCCACGTGCTGTTGGTGATGGGAGGAGGCCGGACAGGTCTGCACTGGCCAGCAGATAGCGGTGGTGGAGCTGTGTACCACTTGGGACTGACCGGTGCAGGCTTGTCCCATCTCGAGTGGCACATGGCTCCACTGCCACTTCTGCCGGCCAGTGCAGACCCAGTTGGGCTCCTCCTGCCCCAGCAGCACATGAGAAGCAGCCCCCTCAGGGCCTCGCATGTGGGCAGCAGGGCCCAGAGAGCTGCCGTGCCTGGGGGGAGACTGGCCGGGGGAAGCAAGTACCGCCTTGCTGTGGGGGGGGGGGCTAGCTTGAAGCAGGTGGGTGAGGAGACGGGTGAGCAGATGAGGAGGCAGGCGCAGGCTGGCAGTGCCAGCAGCCACTGCTTGGCCTCCCACGCAGGGCCACTCCCCCAGGCCTTGCGAAGGTAAGCAGATCCCCTCCCCTTGCTGCTGGCTGGGGCCCATAGGCCAGCCCTACCTGCCTCGCGACAGCCCCACTGCCATTGCCACCGCCGCCACCCTGTGCTCTGTGGTGTTGGCTCCACAATCTGTGCCACCGCTGCGGCTCCACACTCCACCATGGTGGATCTATGCTCCACGCCACTCCCACCGCAGGCCAGATAAAATGGCTTGGTGGGCCGCGTGGCAGACTGCGGGCTGTATGCTGGACAAGCCTGTTCTAGAGCATGGGTGAGCAACCTATGATCCATATGGTCTGATCCGGCCTGTGGAGCCACTGGATCTGGGCTGCAGCCATCAGGCTTCAGCAACATTTGGCAGCTGGCGTTTTACCTGCAGGCATTTTCTCTGTGCCACCATGGGACAAGCAGCAGCAGTGGCCAGGTCCTGGTGCCTATCTACCTCTGGCATGGAATGGGTCATCGTAGCCCATATCCAGAAAAGGCTGTCAGCCTCTAGTCTAGAAATTCAGATTGAAGACTGGTAAGTTAACATTTTGGTAAAACTTCATATCATACCCAAAATAAAACTTTATTCAAAGCCTTATTCAGGTTTTTAAGTGGCAATATCTGACCTATCACATCAGTTAGAACAACCCAGTAGTAAAAACCTATTAAACAAAGAATAAAGAATATATTACACTGCCCACACAAAAAATATAAAAATGTAGTAACAAACTTTTTAGAGTTAGATGGAGACCAGGAAATGTTAGACAAATCTCAATTCAAAATACTTCAAATTACCTGGAACACAAAAAACATTTAATTTTGTTCCCAAACATCACAGCCTCAGTCACCTTGTTCTCAGCATGATTACAGTACTCTTCAAGTGAAACTGGTATATGCAAACAATATTACATACTTCAAAGAGAGGCTGTAAGAATAATATAATGAATGTCTATAAAGTTCCTGTGACTTTAACAAAAAGAGGCAAAGGTAAAATAGGTCCCCTAATTTTTCGTACCCAGCTGGATACACGTATTTTTCAAAATATTCAGCATTACATTACACTTCTTATAATGTCATGGTGGCACCTACTTGAATTGTCAGTGGGCTTGGACCTTTGGATACACAGCACAGGCCTCTACCACAGGAATCAACAAAGTAACCGGTAGCCATGTGCCGCTCAAGACGGGACAAGCCTGCACTGGTCAGTCCCAGGTGGTACACACTGTATGGAAACCAATCTTTAAGAGATAAGATATACGCTGTCCAGTTAGTCTCACAGATATTTGCCTACAGAAGAGGAATATGGCAACTCTTAAATCTTAGCTTTGATTCTAGTTGCTGAAGGAAATATGTTCTTGTAGGTACAGGCCCTTCAGCTTATCTTCCCCCAGGACTGAACCTTCCTGGCTAACCTGGCTCATTCTTTTTATATTAGTCTCCTGTCCCACCCTCTTGGTTTAATCAAAGATTTTCGTCCTCTTTGACCATTTCCAGGCTCCTTGGCCCAGTCTTCTTGTCCAGATAGCTGCAATCTTCCTTTACACCTATTTTCTGGTTACGGCTCTTCATTTTCTTTTTCTTTACCCTTCCACCAATTATTAATGCTAGAACCTCTGCCACTCTGTTCCCAGGTTCCTCCCTGGCTCCCAGTCAGTCCTATTACCCAGAAAATCCCATTCCCATTACTCAGCTAGTCTTCTCTGCTTGTTAACTACCAGCTCTTGTCTGCTGAGCCATTGGAGAAGAGGTCCTTGAAATGGATTGTTCAACGACCCCTCATGAAGACATCTCTGGTGGGAGTTATGCAGGAGAAATTGTGTAATGGTGGATTTAATTTTTATTACAATAATAATTGGCATTTAAGGGGTTAAATATAAAGCATATGCTGGTAGGAGTACACAGGCAGCTGGTAAACCTGGAAGGGGGTACACAATAAGAAAAAGTTTGGGAACCTCTTCCCTAATGTTTACCAGATCTGCCTCCTCACAAGCCTGCTCTTTAATCAGACAGCTTCATTCTCTTCTTCTTCAACCACCTAGGCATGCATCAGACAAAATACTGAACACGCAAAAGAAAGAGACTCCCGGCTCTTTCTGTAATAGGAACCAAAGTAGCCAGTGGTTCCTATGAGCAGCAGTTGCAAAGAAATTACCACTTAGCCATTGCTTCAAACAGAATTTTTGGAGAATTTAGCTGCCAAACTCTAACAAGTGATTATCAAGCATATGCAAGCTGAGGTTTTTTCAGCAGTTTATGGCATTATAAACCATTATAAACCACTTATAATTCCTGACACTTGCTTCTCAGTTATTGTATTTTTTTTAATATAGGCAAAAAAATCATTTTTCGTAATCTCATTTTATGCATCAACCAAAATGTTTTCATTTAAACTTAAAAAAAAAATCAGCCTGAGGCAGACAACTGGGATGGAAAATGTTGGCCCAAGCTCTTAGCATTATAAACTGAAAGCAAGATTTTAACATTGGAAGTGTTGGGAAATCTTAACTACAATACCACAAGTTGGTTTATTTATATTGCACTGTGTTATCCCTCCCAAAGTAAAAATGCAGAGGAGAAGCAAAATTATGGGAGAAAGACTTCCTGATTTGTCCCATTCAGGAAATGTTTTACGGGTGTATAAAGAGGTTTTGGCCCTCCCATTGTTTAAGCACACTAAATCTTTGCTGAAATCTCACAGTGAAGAGATTTACATGACTGGACAAGCACTTCACAGTGTCCTTGGTGAGCCTCCCTTCAAGTCCATCAGAAGGGTGCCTTATTTTAGCCATCCTGTTATGGTCGCAATGCACAGCACTGTATTCACTCTCACATTGTGAGGTTGGTTTGAGAGAATGGCACACAATCATTCCAAGTACATCCAGACTCGTGGGTTTTACCTCCTGGAATTCTCTGAGGGTTTACCTGAAAATTTCTGTCCTTGGTTCTCTGTTCAGCCAATTCCTCCAATCTATAATGTGCCAAGGGCAGCAACAATAAAACCGTGTTTTACATCATGGATGACCAAAATAACCAACTCTGACTAAAGTATAGGAGTGAGACTACTACCCAGTTCGGATGGGTAAGTGCCCTAACTACAGGAATAGAGAGACATCCATGCATCTCCAGAAGGCAATCCTATAATGGTTTTTTGCACACGCAGAGCAGGTAATACAACTATTCCAGCACTTGAGTTGGAAGATGGTCACAACCTGCACTTTGGTTGTGTACTGAGTGAAATACAATTCTGACCTAAATGATTATTGCATGTACTGAGGAGTTTCTGTGCTATTGGGAAGAGAATGTGTACTGCTGCTTTAGCTTTAATTCCCTAACCTGTACATTCTGAGTCAGCAAAAAGAGTTTCAACTTCTTTTAACCTTTCTCTGAACACTAACAGAGTTAACTCATTGACTGTCTATTGTCTCTTCTTTCATGATGTGAGCTTTTTGTTACTATTGACTTATTTACCTGTTACCCAAGTGGTTCTCTGCACTACAGTTACATTTTGTAACATTACAGTTTGTGCATAGACTTGGGCTAGCTTTAAAATAGGTACCACTGCATCTGCAATGGCAGGAGCATCAGCTGCCAGCTGCAACTCACACTGAAGCCTGTCCTGATGGGACTAGATTGTTATCAATAGCTGAGTTACCTAATTTAGAATTAAGTGCATCTACGTGAGCTGCAATCACAGCCTTTAATTGCAGTGTAGACATATAGGGCGCTTGTACACATGACAAAAATTGCCCTTTTTGTGATCTAACTACATTACAGTTTTCAGGTACGGGTTGGGGGGGGGGTGATTTAAATGTTTTATTTTCAATTCATAGTAAAATACATCCCAGTGTATTTTAGTTTGGATCTCCACAAATTAAACTGATGCGTCCATGGTCCATCACGTGAAAACAGAAATTCACTCAACGACGTAATGAGCCCATTTGTCCACCAAATGCCACTGCAACTTTTGTGTAGGGAGCCCCTTTTTCCACCAGATGTCGCTTTGAATTACAGATAGGAGAGGAAAAGGATACCTGCAATTTTTAGGTACTTGGGTGTAATGTGTTTTCCTGATGCCAGGTGTAGCAGTCCACCCAGCCCAACATGAATCAATCTTCTGTTCACCTGCAAGGACCTCCGCAGCTCTCCCCTTACCCGGACATGACCTGGCCAAGGTGACAATGGTACCGTCACCCCCTAATCTGCCCCTGGTTACATCCGGGGATGAAAAAATTGCTTGGCTGCCTAAAGAGGGGAGTGCTTTCACTTGCTTTCAGAGCAAATGACACCCTCCTAATCACAGGAGGGTGAAGGCCTGTAGCCTTCACACACAAGATCACTCTACAGTCAGACCCATGGCAGCATGCAGTCCTTCATGAGAACAGCATCATCAAGCCATAATCTGCCCCTAGTTCAATCCAGGAATGAACCACTTAGATGCCTAAAAAGGGCACCCTGAACTGCTTACATTTGCCCTTTAGTCAGACAGAGCAAATGGTGCCCACCTTCTCACAGCACCGACTGCAGCCTGTAGCATCCACGCTTCTTTTTTTCCTTGTGCTGGCTGCCACGCCAGTCATGATTGCACCAGCTCACCCCACAGTCAGACCTAGGGTAGCAGGCAGCCCTTATTGAGAATGGTACCATCACCCCATAATCTGCCCCTGGCTCAATCCAGGAATGAACCACTCAGGTGCCTAACGGAGGTGTTCTGGATTACTTTCAGATGCCCTTCAGAGCAAATGGTGTCCATCCTCTCACAGCACTGAGTGCAGCCCATAGGCTCCATGCTTCATAATTGTTTTCCCCTTATGCTGTCTGCCCTGCCAGTCACAATTGCACAGACTCACCCCACAGTCAATGGCAGCAGATAACCCTTACTGACAACATCACCATCACTAGGATTACCATATTTCCAGTTCCAAAGAAGAGGTGCCCAGCCCATTCCATTGCCCCTCACTCCCAAGCCACAGCCCAGCTGAGCCCTGAGGCTGCACCTTACTTCTAACCTGGCATGTCACTCCCAACCCACAGTCCCTTGCCCCACTGTGCCATGCTGGTGCCAACTGGGGATTTACTGTTTTTCCAGTTTTACAAGTTTAACAACCCTCTGCAAACAGCTGTTTATAAGCCAGGGAGCCTGGCTTGATGACCTCCTAATGGCCCACACTGAAAGAAAAGAAAAGAAAAAAGGTTTTTTTACATAATTAACATTTACTGATTTATTGAGCATAATTTACATAAATTACCAAGCATCACAGCTTTTACAAGGTAACCATGATCAACAAGCAATAGTCTTCTACTTTTAAAACCTCAAGCAATAATCACTGAGTTTTATTATAAAAACAAGCAATAACCATAAGCATTTGGTTATGTTTAAAACAACAAACAAGCGATAATCAATAATCAGAAATAATCAATGAATGACTTTCACTGCAGATAAGCAATTCTGTTTTCCACATATCCTAGCTGGACTGCCCTTCTCTCTCCCATTCTCATGTATGCCTCCTGCTGCATTGCTCAGATGACACCCAGCCACATATATGACATACCTGTCTTACCCCCTGCAACCATGCCATGCAGGTACTGATGGTGCTGACAAGCCTATCTGTCTGGACATCATTAGCAGGCTTCCTATCTGGTTTGCTTTTTTTTGGCAGCAGCGGCGTAACAAGTAGAGCTGAAAAAATCAAGAAATGCGGAGAATTGAGCCTCTTTTGAGAGCTCTGTGCTCAGCGAATCAGAGGAGCAGATAAGAAGCAATCAGGGAAAACCACTGAGAAGGGCTTCCCTGCCTGTCCAAGCTGTTAGACTGCAGGCCCTGAACACCTGCAAACAATTGACCAGTAGTGTCTTCCTGCTGTGCATTGCCCTGCACATCCCTGAGCTGCCTAACTCACTGAGTCTTTAAAGCAGTGTCCAATGCCTACCCAATTCCCCCCCAGCTGTCAGTTCAGATAAAAGTTGACTTCAATTTCCACCCCCTCCACCTCACAACCCAGACTAATTTCAGGTGTCAGTTCAAATGACTTAAAGGTTCCCCAGGGCTTCACATATCAGTTATGGAGGACAATGCCCCCAGTCTCTCCTCTTCAGCAGATCCTTCAAGGGCCAGTACTAGTAACTGCCGCTGTCTTCTCACTTGAGGCAGCAAGACTCAGAGTCAGACCCATGGTCAGTGAGCTCTCAGGAGTGGAGGATGTCCTGGATACCTCTGATCATCTCATAGCTTGTCATTTGAGAACCTCAGTTAGTGTGTAGAGATACTGATAATGTGGCACATTATGCACAGGGGTGCTCTTTCACTGAGCTCTTGCTACATCATGTTGAAAAGCAGCTCTCATATTCTTGGCTTTCACCCTGCACTGGCCCACCATCTTGTTATGCCCTCACTGGACAAGTCTCCTAGATATACCTAGGTAGATGTGCAAGTTTGCACTCAGACTGTTGCCGATGCAGAACTGGGTTAACACCTCAGGATCCCCCTGCACCTGCACTATGCTCTTAGTTTCTGCATAGGACCAAGTGGTCCTAGTCTTACAGCCCTGGTTGGCTCTCTTCTCTCCTAGGTCTGCTCTCTTCTCTCCTCAGCATCAGACATCTCAAATTAATAAGAGGTATTATACCCCCCAACCCACACAGGCAAATTACTGCATAGGCCAGCTGCCAGCTACCATGCAGGGGTAAGCAACTGCACCGGAGCCCTATGAGTGGTTGTAGCAGCCAGTGGTGGCAGGGAGCAAGCAGAGAGGCTACATGGCCTGGGGCAGATTGTGGCTGTGCTCCAGCTATGGACCATGGTCTTACCCCTGCAAGATGCCAGGCTGGCTGGGGTGCAGGTCCATGCCATGCCATGCCACGCACCCTGACAACAGAGCTGATGCTAATATGGGGCTTTCAGGGGGTGACTAAGCCACCCCAAAATTGTACAAAGCCATGCGCACAGCCACCATGCACTGCCAGCACATCTGGCCCGGTCTCCATGGAAACACTGGGGACATGCTCACAGTGAGGCTGCTGCTGGGGTCTCCATGAAAACTGGCCCAAGCCACACAGGCAGGGGCTGCTGGGAAATGTAGTCCAGCCACAAAGAAAAAAAACCATTGAGAGACAGAACCCAACATAGTCCCCAGTTGTGGCTTTTTACTGCCTATATACAGTGGTCACCAGGCTGTAAAAACTGTCTAAGAAAGAGCATCAATTTACAGTGTAGACTGACCCATACAGGGAGAAGAAGAATGAGAGGGGAGAGGAAGTTCTGCCTAACATAGAGGGAAAAGCAGGGGTGGTGATTGTTACCTGATTTGGGGACCTAAAAAAGACCCCAGCTGCTGCTCCCATGTAGTATGCTTACCTAAGTGGGGTAAAATGGTTCAGAACAGGAGCGGGTAGCAGCAGTCCCTTTTATATAATCCTGGATCAGTCTATTTATAGGCATAAAGCCTGTATTGACAATATAGACCATGCCATGGAGAAAATGAGAATCATGCTTAATTAGTGTTCTCTACATTGTAATCAGCAGCAGCATCACTGTGGGAAAAGGTGCCTTCTAGCAGTGATGAGCCAGAGATCTTGGTTTTCTCTGACAAAAAAACCACAAATTCTCTGATAACTGCCTCCCCCAATCCCTTATTAAAATTAACAGGTCTCTGCAGCACCCCCCAACCCTGCTGGCGCCACTGACAGCCCCAAAAGCCCCCTCCAGCCCTGTTGGTGCCCCTTACTTCCCCCATAACAGCCTCCCCCTTGTGCCTCTCACCCCCCCCACTCATAGCCCCTGCCCCCAATCCTGCTGGATGGGCCCCTGAGCTGCTAGGGTTATGGGACCAGGGACCCAAGTCTGCAGCTCCCTGTCCCAAACAGTAGGCAGCTGTAGCAGAAGCAGCATGGAGCCAGCTCCTCCACTGCTGCTGCCTGCTCAGGCAGGGCCTGGAAGCCCTGCTGGTGCCCCCAGCCATGACCTGTAACCCACAGCCCTGCCAGAGGGGCTCCCAACCCCCTGCAAGCCACACTTACCACACAGGCTCCAGGAGAAGAGTGAGGCTGAGCTGAGCAGAGCCATGGCTGATTGAGAATTTCAGGCCCCGCCATTCTCCCTCCCCTCTCCCTCTGGGCAGTGCTGGGGGTTTCTTGCTCTGTTTGCAAACAGCTCTTGCAGGCTGGAGCTCAACCAGCCTGCAGACCTATTTGCAGAAGCAGGAAATCCGCAGTTTTCTCTGCTAAAAGGAGAAATACATATTTTCTCTGATAAAAAGGGAAATCTGTGGTTTTCTCTGTTTTTCCATGGGAAACAGAAAACCTGAATCCCTGGTGATGACATTATATCCTCAAATCATCCTATCCAAATGGTAAAACAAAACATGGAGCTGTTACAGGGGACATAAAAGGCATTTCTGTCTTTGGTCCTGTCAATGACTATAGTGCTCTGAACATCTTGGACATTTGGGTTTTCCATACAACATAACTGGAGCCAGATCATCAGGTCACTGAGGAAATATCATAAGAAGATACAGAGGTACTGAAGAGGAATGGATAGAGCTGCAATGTCAAACTGATGTAGTATGACTTCCTCACAGGAAGTAGTGACTGTAAGTACACGAGTTGGCTAATAAATGTGGGCTTTTATTGAAGGTGGCCTATTTCTCAACAGTAGAATTTGAAAACCATGATGAATGCAATGAGAGACAAAGAAATATTGTGGGAATGCAGTGCTAGCAACATCAGAAGCCAATTCATTTCTTAAAAACATACACACTACTAAGAACCTAAAGTTCATGAGAAAAAGAAAGAACAAAAGCAGCATAAGAGAGATCTTGCTATGTGCTGATCAAATTTGTCAGTATATGATCTGTGTCTTTGAACTTTGTGAGTAATAAGCAGCTAAGCTAAGTCACAGAAGCCATGTTTATATGAGCAGCAGACTGCACAGTTGTTACTGCTGCTGATGCAAGTACTAAATGATTGTGCAGTAACTCGTGTTACTGTTCAGTACCATCAACACAGAGGTTTTTAGTAGCTCATTGCTACTGTGCAATATTGTCAACACACGGTTAGTGCCCACCACCAGTACTACGTGGTAGCAACAATTAACTGTACAGTAGCATCTCATGCAGCTGGGCCAAGAAAGTATTAATAAAAGCTTTAAAGATATAAAATGTTAAAGATATCAACATTCAGAAAAGCTATTCCAATGTGCATCTTAGGTGGGGAGGGGGAGAGTGAGACAGAGCAAGAGAGCAACCTCTGCATAAATAAGAGCCCTAAGTGCACTGGAAGATCCACTGACAAAGAAAACATGTAAGGATGAGATTAAGAACAGGAAGTTGCCCTAATAATAGAGTTGTGGGGAAACATTCTGAATCTCATATTAATATATTAAAGATGTTAGGGGTTTCACTGGAAAGTAGATGGTCAGGGTTTGACCATGAAGAATCATAACCCAGAATCAGAAACAGACAAGATCAGGAAAGCAGGGAAGCAAGGGTGAGGCCACATCTGGAGTACTATACTCACTTTTGGACCCCCCACTACAGAAAGGATGTGGACAAATTGGAGAGTCTAATAGAGAACAACAAAAATGGTGAGGGAGCTGAGACACATGGCTAATGAGGAAAGACTGAGGGAACTGGGCTTTTTTAGTCTAGAGAAGAGGAGACTGAGAGGGGACTTAATAGCAGCCGTCAACTACTTGAAGGGCAGGGGGGTTGGAAAGAGGATGGAGCTAGACTGTTCTCTGTGATGGCAGATGTCATAACAAGAAGCAATGGTCTAAAAACTGGTAGTATGCAATGGTAGGAGCAATAGTAGTAAAACACTGGAACAGGTTACCCAGAGAGGTGGTGGAAGCTTCATCCTTGGAAGTTCTCAAAACCCAGCTAGATAAAGCTTTGGCTGGGGATGATTTAGTTGGGGATGGTCCTGATTTCATAGTATCATAGTATCTAGGGTCAGAAGGGACCTAGAGCAGGCCATCTAGTCTGATCCCCTGCCAATGGCAGGAACGAGTGCTGGGGTCACAGGACCCAGCCAAGTACCTATCCAATCTACTCTTAAAGAAGCCCAAGGTAGGAGCAAGAACAACTTCCCTAGGAAGCCGGTTCCACATCCTAGCCACCCTAAC
>JAGPOW010003642.1:98140219-98181396 GCA_030014935.1 Caiman crocodilus | reverse complement strand
TTGGACCGACTTGAAATGCATCGTTGAATGCACACTAGGGTCCGGTTGGCCTTCCCAACCACTGTCTGACATTGGCGGCTCATGTTCATCTTGGCATCAGCAATGACGCCAAGATCTCGTTCCTCTACCGTGCTAGTAAGAGGGGAGCTTCCCAGCCAGTATGTGTGCTGGGGGTAAAATTTCAGCCCTTATGAGGAGCATCTGAGGGACCTGAACCTCTTCAGCCTCAGTAAACGGAGGCTGAGGGGGGACCTGGTGGCTGCCTATAAGCTGCTGAGGGGCAATCAGCAGGAAATAGGGCAGGCTCTTTTTTTCCTGGGCACCACCAGGGGTAACTAGGACCATTTGAGCAGGGGGGGTGGACTAGATGACCTCCTGATGTCCTTTCCAACCCTAACTTTCTATGATTCCTTGCTGGAATCATTAGGGAAAAATTGGTTGAGGATATTAAAATTGTTTACTTGAGATGAGAAGAACACATGCTATAGAGCAGAAAATAATCTGATAGGGAACAAAACTGTATTGCAGATGCCACAAGGAAGTGAAAGAAGCTGTTTTTATGTTGGGTAGCTTTGTGAAAGCATTTGTGAATAAATACCATATTTTCCTACATACATGCACCTTTCCCCCCAGAAGAGGTTGCTGGTCTGGTTGCAAGTTCTGCCACTTATGGATGAAACTGAAAGTAAAATCTGCAGCAATCTATAGGGAGCAGAACAATGAGCTGGCTGGGCTTCCTAGTTGCTGCTCTCAGCTACTTACAAGAAAGAAAGATTTTTTTCTTTCATTCTGCCTTTCAAAAGAAGGTATTATATTTTATGGTGCATGGCACATGAAAAAATATGGCATGTTAGTGTTAGATGGATAATAAGAGTGCTAGAACTAACTAGAGTACACCTGTTTTTGGTGGAATTTACATCAAATATAAAACAAACTATATATTGTACCTGGAATGAGTGGCTTATCAAAGGAGGATTGAAAAGAGAAACTGAGAGTTTAATTATGACTTTGAAGAAACAAAATAATTGCCACATTATGTTAAAGCAAAGATAAAAAAAGCATAGGATATGTGACCAGACCCTAGAGACCATGATTCATAGTACAAGTGGACAGACCAAATTGGCTGGAGATGACAAAGTTGTGACAAGAGTTGGCAGATTTATACACCAGGCAGTTTTCAAGATGGATGGACTCTGAGCAACAGAAAAATGTAACCACCATAGGACAAAGTTATAATAAATAAGAGCACGAAAATACGGGATGTTTTAACTGTTACTGTTGGTTATAATGTTTATGCTAGTAGACTATGATGGTTATAAAAGAGGAGGCAAAAGAGTGCTTCAGAGTGGATTTCTTTCCATTTGATGAGACTGTTCACCTGAAAGTGCAAGAAAAAACTGACAAAGGTGATCAGTGATGTCAGGAACTGAATCATCTGGGGCATTGAAATGTCTGGGGCATTGAAAAATATGACCTTAAGTTCACGGGGGTATGCTAACAGCACTCCACACTGGAAATTAGCTCTATAATAAAAACATGGATCCTTCAAGAAGCAACATTGATAGGTGCCCCTAATATATTGAGGAAGGTGATCAAACTCTAATCTCACTGCCTTAATCCAAATTAGAACTGAATTTGGAAACTGTATTCTCCCACAGATCCTGGGCAGTAGAAGGATAATAATGCCGATACAACCACGTGGCTGTTCTGTACTTTTCATTTTCATACATAAATGTTGAAGTGATGTGCAAAAACCTTATCACTATTCACTCACAGACTTCCTAATCTCCTGGTGAGAAAAAAAGTGCTATAATGAAAATATTTCTTTGTTAGTTTTTAATGCTTCATTAAAGACACTACACTATGCTGCATAACCTTAATAAAATGAAGCCAAGAAAATTCAGTAGATCACATTTTGTAACACACTTTCATTGCTTATTCAGTCTGTTTTAATATCCATTATATATATGTTAGATTACCTCACAGAATTTTTAAAAAGCTACATTCGCATTGCTGATAAGTGGGACCAATTATTTGTCAGAGCAAAAATGAGGAAAATTCTTTTTCATCACAAAAATGCAAAGGTCATAGTAACTGAAAAATTAAGTGAAAGGGGGAAACCCACACCACATTTTTAATTAATAGTTGTTTGACTTTTCTTATTTCCTATGGCAATACCCTTTATTTGAAAATATATATTTTAAAACATTTTAAAGCCTCTTAATAATTTTAAACTGCCAGATCAAAGCTTTGTAAAATTCTACATCTCTGGAAATACAGAGCCAAATATGGGAAAATTCACAGAGGAGTCTTTCAGTAGTGGGCTGGCTGGAGTGGCAAAAACCACTAGATTTCATTTTAAAAGTCCTGAAAGATAGTTTGGGTTTTTTCCACCTCCATTTTCCTCCATAAACAGAGGTTATAGTTAATAAGAAGCATATAGCCTTAAAGGAGAATTTATTCATTTACTTCAGTAATACTACTTTCCTGATTGATTGAAATATGCTAACTGTGGCCAAAATGCTCACAATGAACACCACAAAAATGGAAAATATTTAGCAAAAAAGCATGATGAGCTCGCCACCTTTTAAGAAAATCTTGGGCATCTTTCACCATGGTAGAGAAGACTCAGGGCCACCTCCTAGACATGGAGGAATTCTAACTAGGGGTATGAATAGACATTGCAAAATAAAATGGATCAGCTGTGCCAGAATGTGTCCCCACATAATTGATCTGCTTCTTTGGGTGAAATGCACATCACCTGCTGTACCACCTGTTGATCATGCATGACAACAGGCAACGTGTTCCCTGCTCACAGAGATGCACCCCCAGGAATCTCCAGGGCACATCTTTGTAAACATGAAACCCCGGCTTTCCCAATTTACAGAGATGCACTCTGGAGATCCACCAAGTGGGGAAAGCCAGGCAGGTACTCCCACAGCTTGAGAGGCCTGATCCTGCAGGTGAGTTCTCAGGGCATGCAGGATCAAGCCTCTCTAGCACCAGGAGAGCTTCCTCATGCTTTCCCACTATAAAGCAAATCGAATCATACAAAATTAGGGTTGGAAGGAACCTCAGGAGGTCTAGTCCAACCCCCTGCTCAAAGCAGGACTATCCCCAACTAGATCATCCCATCCAAAGCTTTATCTAGCTGGGTTTTGAAAACCTCCAAGGATGGAGCTTCTACCACCTCTCTGGGTAACCTATTCCAGTGTTGTACTACCCTGCTAGTGAGAAAACTCTTCCTAATGTCTAATCTAACCTTCCTTTGATGCAACTTGAGACCATTGTTCCTTGTTCTGTCATCTGTCAGCACTGAGAGTAGGCAAGTTCCATCCTCTTTCGAACCTTCCTTCAGGTAGTTGAAGGCAGCTGTTAAGTCCCCTCCCAGTCTCCTCTTTTCTAGACTAAATAAGCCCAGTCCCCTCAGTTTTTCCTCATAAGTCATGTTCTCCAGCCCCCTGACTATTCTTGTCACCCTCCTCTGGACACTCCTGAATTTGTCCACATCCTTTCTGTAGTTGGTGGTGCAAAACTGAACACAGTACTCCAGATGTGCTCCCCACCCCCTCCAAAGTGAGGAGAATAATTACTTCCCTTAACCTACTGGCAACACAGCTACCAATGCAGCCCAGTGTGCTATTAGCTTTCTTGGCAACAAGGGCACACTACTGGCTCATATTCAGCTTATTGTTTACTGTAACTTCCCAGTCCTTTTCTGCAGAACTGCTGCCCACCAGTCAGCCGCCAGCCTATACCAGTGCATGGGATTGTTCCATCCTACATGCAGGACTCTGTACTTGTCCTTGTTGTATTTCATGAAATGCTTTTTGGCTCAATCATCCAATTTGTTTAGGTCACTCTGAATCTTAGCCCTACTTTCCAGCACATCTACTACTCCCTCCCCCCATCTTGGTGTCATCTGCAAATTTGCTGAGGGTGCACTCTATGCCATCTTCCAGGTTGTCGATGAAGACATTGAATAAAACCTTCCCTGGGACCAATCCCTGGGTCACTCCACTTGATACTGACTGTCAACTAGACATCAAACCACTGATTACTATCCTCTGAGCCCAATGCTTCAGCAAGTTTTCTATCCACATTACAGTCCATTCATCTATCCTGTACTTCCTTAGCTTACCTGCCAGAATTTTTTGGGAAACCATATCAAAAGCCTTACTAAAATCAAGGTATACCACATCCACCATTCTCCCCACATCCACAGAGCCAGTCTTCTCATCACAGAAGGCAATCAGGTTCGTCAGGCATGACTTGCCTCGGTGAATCCATGCTGACTCTTTCTAATCACCTTTTTTGCCTCCAAGTGCTTAGAAATGGAGTCCTTGAGGATTTGCTTCGTGATTTTTCCAGGGACTGAAGTGAGGCTGACTGGTCTGTAAGTCCCTGGATCCTCCTTAGGTGTCTGCCATGAAAAAGTGGCACAAATTATTAATGCCTTTTTTGTGGCCAAGAACAAAGGTATTTCTTGTGCAACAAAGGGCATAGACATCTATTTTCTTTCACTTTATGCTACCTTAAAAATTGTTCCAGTGGCACAAAGGCAATGTCTGTTTCCAGGCTTAATGCACCAGGAGGGGAGCAAAGGCAGCTACACATGCTTTAGGTTTATGCTGCTACTAGTCACCATAGTTTTTGAATGCCTTCCATGGAAAATCAATAATCTCATCTTTATATTTTCTAAATCCTAATGATTGGAGGCCAATTTTGTCACCAGCAAAAGTTAAAGTAGCCTGTGGTTTTTAATATGTTTTTATCTTGTTTTCTATGCCAATATCCTAGCTTAATGGGTTTTTTGTTTGATTTTTATAATATTTGGAAGTATTAATTTGCAAATCTGAAGCATAAGGAATGAGAAGAAAACGCATCATCTGGACCAGTTTTCAAAAAAGTTAGCACAGTAATGACTGAAGCATCTTAATATTGCTTAATTTTATGGTTATAGCCCATTTATTTTATGGGAAAAGTAACTAACTTGCCATCTATACTGAATGGTGCTAAAGTCTCTTATTCACCTCAAAGCAAAAAAAGTTAATTCACCAAAATCGTTGAATTTTATTTTGTAACCATTGGAGAGAAAAATATGATTTTACTTGGCCAAAGTGGCAAACAGGCATTCACATAGGAATCCATTCATCAATTTTATTTTAAATCTTCTAAAAATACTTCTTTTATGGGTTCTTAGTTAAAGATACTTTTTAATGAGTATTAATTCCTTTTAAAGACTTTTTTGTTCTGTCAGTGGAACTGATTAATTCACACCCTTCTCTTAACAATTCTCTCATTTATAGGAATAATTTTGAATTGTTAGTTTTTAACTAAATTTTTATTTTTAAATTGGCTCGTCAAAATTTCTATAGGAAAAGCTATTAGTTTATCTTTCCCATCCGTGGCCAATGCTGTTTTGTTCCTTACTTTATAGCCTTGAGAGCTTTGTGCATTCTCTGTTTAAACATCCCAAAGGATGGGTATTCAATCACTTCTCTTGGAAAACTATTCTGCAGCTAAGTAGACTTCATTATTACCAAAAAGTTCCTGGTATTCAGCCTAAATTTTCTTCTGCTAAATTGCAATCTGTATTCTTAATTATAGACTCTGAACCACTCTGAGCAACACTTCTCCTCCTTTTGTTTTTACATCCTACAGAACTCCTGTATTAGTTTAGTTATTTTAATGTCACCAAAGGCTACTGACAGCACTTGGCAGTAAACCCATTTAAAGGTTTATATAATTTTTAGCTACAAACATGTTAATGGTGTGCTATGGCTTTTTTCTTATACCCTAATGGTTTTATCTATGGACAAGCAAGAGCTTAAGGTGAGTACCAGTTACCTATATAAACATGGGGAAACAATGTGGGAAAACAAAGGTGCAAGGAGAAAGCCAGGAAGAATTTGATGTCTTTTCATATTGTGGCATAAATAAATTCTTTATGTTGCTACTATCAAATTGTTATTCCTAATACCTAAGTAACTGCTGTCTTAAACTCTCAGGCTGCTGATGCTCATGAACAACCAAAGCAAGTAGTAATAAGGTCACAGTAAAACTACTCTGAAGGCAAGACAGAGAAACAAATTCTTGTCTCACCAGAGAAATCAATAACTAAATAACAATATAGACTAAACTTCACTATCTCCTGCAGATGTGGCTGTTTCAGGCTCCTAGATAAGATGCATTAAATTGAAGGGTTAGAACAGTGACTATCGCAGGGAGTTTTCACACCAATTCCACTCGCCTATTGCTTTCTTTTGCACATATACTCACAACCAAACATGGCTATATTTACTGGTTTACATAGAGGAAATGTAGGCTGGCAAACAGTCAGCCCATGATAACTTTGAGTTTAAGTTCTTAGAGTGAACTGTCAAAAACAAACTGCAGACCACAAATGAAATCTAGAAAATACCCAGTGGGTGATTTAGGCTAACAAATATATATGCAGAAATAATCATGATCTTGAGTATATTTTGAATAGGAAAAGGCTACATTATTTAAACTGTAGTTGCTATGCATTATGCAACTAGTTATTGTAAACATTGAATAGAGACTTTGGGCTTTTGTTCTTAATATTATTGAGTACAGAATTTTCTGTACCCACTTTTCTACAATAATCAGTCTGCTACAAAGATTCCTAAGAACAATTTCATAGCAACTTAATGATTTCTTACTGAAAAACATTTACATTCCATTAAGTTCTTCTCCATGTCATACTTAACTCTTTGTCTTATTGAATGTTTAATAACTGTACTATGATGGTGGGAAAGCCTCCTAGTCCAATGATGAGACAAACTCTTTTGTACCTTACAGTAGAATATCTGAGTAAATGTGATAAGTATGCTGTCTACATACATGGTTGTTAAGAAAGTCTTGCAATTATACTCCATAGAACACTATGCTGGGACAATAGCCAGCTCAGATCCTGATGGGTTTTTTCCTATAACTCTTGTTATCCTCAAGCGTGTATGATGACTGTATATGTGTAGCATTTGTATGGAAAAATTGAGCAAGGAGAGATCATAATAATCTGGAAACATTTCCTCAGTGTGCTGTTTCTTCCAATAACACCACTAATCTACAATGCTGCATGGTATTTTATTAAATATTTGGCTTACCATGTTATTTAAAACATGTAGTTCTCTGGGATTATACAGTAGAATAACTGTACAAACTCAGTTATATGAAGGTAGTAATGGATTGCAACGAAATTTCACTGGGCTTTTTTTTTTTTGGTGGGACAGCAAACTTCATAGTTTACAAACTCAGAAAGAGTGGAATTATAGTTCATGAAGCATTTCTGCTAAGGAGCTTATGTACTCAGAAGATGTAAGCAACTAGACCAATGTCCTGCAAAGTACTTTGTCATCTATCTGTCTATATAGACACCTAAGGCCATAATTTAGAATCTCCTGACATTCACAAAATCACTGTTCAGCTGTCACCTACCTCCATGGCTGCCTAAGTTTCTGCTGATCCACATATGTGAAGTTAATAAGCTGCTTGGAAACCTAGCTCCAGCTAAACCCCGGAGACCCCAAGTGTGCATTCAAACCCCAAACAATGCATTCCCCTACATGTCTCATCAAGCAGGGTCTGAGCCTGTAAGCATGCCCTGAACTCATCTAGGCTGCACACTGAGCATAGAGTAATGTGTGGGTGAAGGTAGGACCATCATATGCCTTGTTGAACATTCACCATAGTCCCTACCATCTGATTAGGAGCAGGAACTTGAAACAATGTCTCTCACACCCCTATTCATTAGGCTATTAGCTATAGTGAGGCAGGGCTTTCTCAGTCTCTCCTGATGCAGCTATTTTGTGTAAATAATTCAGTATTTATTGAAGCAGGGAATCTGGGTTCCTAACAACTGGACTATAGATTCTTTCTTGCTCAATGAAAAGTGGTCTGAACTTGCATAGGTGCCGAATTCTAGAAGATGATAAGGATCACAGATAAAGGGAGGTGTCTGCTGGCCAGTGATAAGCATCTAAGCCCCATCTACTTTTGTCGCATTTCCTCCTTGGCTAACTTATAGAGATTCCCCATCATGTGATTTCTGAGAATGCCTTCCTTATGGTACCTGACTTTCTGCAGGCCCTATAATGAGCGTGAGCACTTCAGTTGATGCTAATTCTAGGCTCCCTATCCATTAGGTGTTGCTGAATGGAGCAATACCTAATACCTTTGAGAAGTCGAGCCATAAAGATGTGAAATGAAATTCTGGCACAATTAAGTCAATGACAAACCCTGGTTGAGTTCACTCTGGAGCCAAGTTCAACACTGAAGAAGTCAAAATAGAAATATTCTCATTAGGGAGAACATTGGTGGCATGTTGTTTAGCACATTGTTGTTCACAACATTTTTAGGCAAATTTGTCTTCACGTATATGTGGGCAAATTCCATTAGGAGTTGCATGTACATAGATAAAATAAGAATTTGAACCATCGGGGACATACTATGTCAAGAAAAAAGGCCTAGAATAAGAAGGTACTGTACACATGGATTTGTATAGTGTCTGTTCACAACCTAGCTACTTCCAATACTTCTTTGTTTCTGCCCATTTTTCTGCTGCTTAGGTGTCTAATAGGGAAAAATCCAAATCCATTCCTTATGTTATGTCTACATGACTATTTATAATATATCTACAGTACCTTCCACCAAACCAAGCCCTAATCATCTTTGTTAATCCCCTGCAGCATTTCAGCCTGCCACTAGAAGCTCCTGCAGACCTGAAGTTAAGCTGGACCTAGGCTCTACATTGTGTTCAGAATTTGCCCTGGTCCTCTAAGCCTATGAGGCCATTGTCTCCCTTTTAAATAAAAGCTTAGTAGTTAGAGCATTCAACCAGGAAGTGGAGAGCTGGGTTCTCCATCTTTCTGAGACTAGAACTTCCCAGGACAGAGCTGTGCCCATCTTAGTAGAGCTCTAGGATAGACCTATAGGCCCATTGGGGCAAAGCAGGACCACTGTGCTGTCAGCAATGACTCATGGGATCCAACAGAGAAAGTTGCAGCATAACTCATAACTCCAAGAGAGCAAGAAAGGCCTAAGAGGAGTGTGTGTATATGACAGATATACTAGTGCTGTGTCTGATCATCACCCTGAATAATTGGCTTCCACATGAAATCAGAAGATTCATTACTAAAAAAGACTGAGAAGGCTCATCACTTACCAGGATCAGATTTTTTATCTGAGAGGAATTTGTTTAATTAGGAAAATGCTAAATACTTTTTTTTCTGTGATGTGACCATACAAGCCAGAGGCTGTTCAGCCATTGTGTGACAAGATTAAGGCATTCTAGTTTCTGTAGCCCCTGAGATGAACTGGACTGGAGAAACTGAACTGATGTTTTACAGTGCATCACACCTGTGAAACTATTAATCTAATGCATGCATGCAGATGTTTGTAAAAACTTCAGTTGATAGAGATTAATAGAAAAACCTTGACTCTTTCACATTATGTGGCATTTAATTTTTTTCAACCAAGTTTCTCCTATAAGGTCACAACATCTTTGACAAGCAGAATTTCTCACGCTGTATTTTCTGGTTGAAACATAATTCATCAGCTCATCTTTTATTGCACAGTAAATTGAGTTTGATTTAGATCAGTTTGTTATCTATTGCCAGAGAAAAAGCTATCATTTTACTCATCTAAAGAAAGTTGTAACTAGATGAGTAAAATGTGTATAGGAAAAAGCAGCTTAAATACTAGCATGCTGATGAAATGATATCATCAGGATGAAATGATTATGTGGTCTCATTCAATAGGTGAGCATGCAGCCACTAGGACTCTTGCCATTTCCTTAAACTGACCCAACAGGCTCACATTGTTATGTCTGTGCTAATCTCCATGATCCTCCTTTATATGCTAACTTTGCAAGGACAGCTGTATTTCTGCAATCAGTTGAAATGCTTCTTTTGAAAATGTGGTTATTCTTTTAAGGGCTATACTCTTTAGTTCCCCTAAGGGTAAACGTACTCCAGATGAAAAGGATCATCTGGTTTAAAATGGTTAAAGTCAGAATTTTTCCTGATTCAGTCTGCCCTAAATATAACAAGAGACAAGATATTTTCCCTCTTTAATATAGGGTGTAGTCCTACAGTGTTTGCTCAGTTTAAGTGGGTCATGTTTTGCCTGCAAAAAGACTGATTATGAATTTTAGATTGTGCCCAGAAAGAGTAAATCAGCAAAAGGTAAAAATCAGTAATAGGGGAACCTGATAATATGTGAAAGTTCTCTACATAAACATTCCCCAGTATTTTGATGCTTAGTCAGACCACTATGTACCTCTCACCTATCCAATCCTCTTAAACCCCTTGAAGCTGTTAAAATTGAGTTGAGTGTATCAGCAAAACAGATTTTCCCACATAATTTCAGAACAAAACACTAAGGAAAAAGGCTACCTCATGCAATGGTGGTACCACTGCGAATGGTCTAGATAGCCCATAATGGTCTAGATAGAAAATAAAAGGAAAAAAGGCTAAAAACCTGACCAAAGTACAACAATAAAATAAAAAGTGCAGCTTCATCAAGTAGTAGTTCATGAAATGAACTCAGGCTTACAAAAGCTTACGTATCTCTGATTTAGTTGATTTAAAAGGTGTAGCTCTACTCTGCCTTCTGTCTGACTTCAGACTAACACTGCCAACTACATCCCAAAGTTCAGAAAACTATTAATTCTGAGTTTTAAAAAAGTTTTAAGCAGACCCAGTCACTTCCTGTACTCTGCTTTTGTAGTCATACTTACCTCCCATGACCCTCTCTCCTTCTGTAACTAACCCACATCTAGTTCTTTCCTTCCTGTTGACAACCTGTAATAAAAGACCCATGAATGAGCACACTGCATTCTTCCTTTTTGTGTTTCTTTCTCCTCCTTTGACTCTGCCTATCCCATAGACAAACAATAATAATTATCCTCCCTCATTGTGTCCCCTACACACACTCATTCCTCCATGGTTGCAAAATGTCATACCCTCCTTAACCCCTTACCCTCCTCCCCAGTCTGAACAGAATTCTTCCAAGAGAAAACAGACAAGGCATTGAGACTATAATGTATAAATGGAATCAGAATGTGGCTCAATTATTTTCTTGCACATGAAATGGCAAAGAGGCGAGAAATCTAAGGCTAGACAAAGATGTTGCTAAATTAAGTAGATTAGTTGTGCTAGGATTTGCCCTAGCACAGCTGGTCCATTTCATTGGGTGAAACACACATCATCTGTTGATGCTGTCAGAAAATGGGTGACATGTTCTTCTGAGGCTTGAGGGGCCTAGCCCTACGTACCCTGGCAATTTCTGTGCAGGATTGTGCCCCTTAAGCCCTGAGAGTACCTTCCCAGCTCTCCCCACTTACCAAGATGCATCCCAAGGATCTTCAGGGCATATCTGGGTAAACAGAAAAAGCCAGACAGGCTCTCCCAGGGCTTTGAGGGGCACAATCCTCCAGGATGCATAGGATCACACCTCTCAACTCCTCCTACCCTCCACCCCTCTCTTCTCCGGGACAACTGGAAAATATGGGCAGCTCCTGGTTGCCTGTGCTTTCCCACCACAAAGCAAATACATGTCCTCCACAATAAAGCAGCACAAGTTATTACTATCTTCTGTCATGATCACAAATTTGGTCATTTGTGGTGTGACAAAAGGCATGGACATCTATTGCTTTTGCTTTATGACACCATAACAATTTTTGTCAGCACAAAGGCTAGGAAAGGCAATGCCTGTTTCTACCCTAAGAGATGCCCATTAGTGTAACCTCAAAGTTTCTCCTTATCTTTGTAAATAACACCTGCACTGTACTGGAAACATACAACTTGTGTTTTCCCCTCTGGAAATCTGTATTTGACTTAATTACAGAAGCATCTCAATGGCTAGACCATTAAAACAATTTTTGGGGACTACATCTATATGACTTAGAGTTCCTGCTTCATGTTATAAACTAATCCTTAAATATGAAGGAGTTAAAAAAGTCAAATGCAACTAAACAAGCCATAATAATAGCAAACTATTTCCAAACATTTTACAATCCATTACTTTCATATGCTCACTGAAAAGAGATGCAGACATAATTTCTTTAGGAAAGGGCACTGCAGCATTTTCTCCTTGCTTCCAGCAAAACACTTTTAATGCAGCTGTTCTTGCTACAGCTAATATGTTTAGTTACAGTAGCCATGAAAACCTCAAAATGGGTGTAGGGTTTTGCAGCTTCAGCAGATTATAATTTTAGCAGTCTCTGGGAATGACGAGATATAACTAAGCCAACTACTTAATCTTGATGGTAGTACACAAAGCTGCTGGAGTCTCACACCAGAAAATTCTTGTGCTGGGTCAAACCTTTACATTTTATTGCTATTCTTAAATCCAAAGAAATTGCATAGAATCTCTCAATTCTGGCATTGCCCTGAGCGTAATAGATGATGGAATATTTATTTCACTCAAATATCTAGGACTAAAAACTGTATTTCCTAATGGCAGTTTTGCTTCAGTAAACTATCAGATCCCAAAATTATATTTCTTATTTTCTTTTATTTTTCAGCAGCCCATCAAGGTCAAAACATATGTATAGCATGTAATAAATGCACAGAAATGCAAGTCTTTGCAGAAGACTATCAAGTGAGATTAACACATTTCTGATGAAAGAGAAGGATTCTGAACAATAAAAGTCAACCCATGTCAAAATTTAGGTTCTGATAGACCAAGTGAATATAGCAAGTTCTAGGCTGAGTTTTAGCACCAAAAACATCTTGTTACTGACCATTTATATTTAAAGCAACAGACTATTTGCTTCCATGACTCCCCTGAACATTAACTACCATGACAGATTCTGGGGAAAGAAACAGATTCTCAGCTACAGATCACAAGCATGTTGTGATTCACTGGCAATATGCACAGATTCTAAAAAGACTATACAGTTAACAATACATTTTTCTTCCAAAATCAACTTAATAGAATTCATAAAATTATGTCTAGTTATATTTATCTGGTGAGTGCCAACATTACTATAAAATGCCCCTAACAGGGGCATATTTCTTTGTTCACATTTCCTTAAACATTTTCTGTAGAGCATCTTGGTTTTTAAAGCATCTCCTTTTTTCCACCTCTAAAAAAATATTCATAATATGGAAAGTATATAACAACAAAAAAATCCAAGTACCTCAAGCCTGTAAAGCAGTTCTTGTGATAGCATTAATTCATTCATCAAAATTCAAATGCATTCTTTGTGGAAAGATTGATGATGCTGGAGCAGAGGTGTTTTTAACCTAGTTTAGTAAAACAGCATTCATCTCAGAGGCAATCAGAACAAGCTGTCTGCAAATGGTCCCTTCTCGTTCTTATTAATGCAACAGGTATTGAAGTTTATATAGAAGATTTACATTCTTAAAACAACACTTTAAAATTGGACATTCATCTGGAGCTAGGTACATTTTTAAATATTTTTAAAATAAAATAAAACTGTCATCCGCTTATTTCTCTTGCTCGTGTTTTAGATCCTTGTTTTATAACAGATAAACAATTTCATGGACTCCTATTCAATACCTTTCTTTTCCACACTTCATTCATTTTCTATTGATGTAAAGGGGCCCAACACAAGTGCTTAAAGTTAGATGTATGGCTATTTTTTTTTCCTGCTCAAGGAAAGGGGAGCTATTGATGCTTATTGAAGGAAGCATTCTGAAGACCTTCTCAATCGAGACTCTGCTGTTGACAAAAGTGTTCTCAACTCTATCCCAAAACACCCAGTCAGAGATGATCTTGGAATCCCCCTCCAACCCTTGAAGAGGTGAGGAAAGCCATCAAGCAGATGAAGAATAATAAGGCATCTGGAGCAGATGCAATCCCCGCTGAAATCTGAAAACACAGAGGAGAGGAGCTCACATCACAACTTCATGCCATCATCTTAAAGTTTTGGAATGATGATAAAATCCCAGATGACCTCAGGGATGCCATGATTGTGACAATCTTCAAGAAAAAAGACAAGCACAACTGTGGAAACTACAAAGGGATTGCCTTGCTGTCCACCACAGGAAATATCACTGTGAGAACCTTCCTGAATCGTCTCCTTCTACTTGCTGAAGAGCTCCCCCTGGAATGTCAGTGTGAGTTTAGGGCACCAAAAGGCACAACTGACATGATCTTCACAGCTCGCCAACTGCAGGAGAAATGTTGGAAACGACAAAAGCCTCTCTACCTGGCCTTCTGTGACCTCACAAAAGCTTTAGACTCTGTCAGACGAGAAGTATTGTGAAGGATCCTTCTGAAGCATGGATGCCCGCCAACATTTATCACCATTCTCTGCCTGCTCCATTTCAGTATGCAGGCAGTGGTTTTCAGCCATGGATCTAGCTCAGATACCTTTGAGGATAAAACAAGATCCCTTTAAGGTTTGAGTTAAGCAAGGCTGCTTCATCACTCCAACACTCTTCTCAACATTTCTTGCTGCAATGTTACATCTGACCATAAACTAGCGTCCAGAAGGTTTGGAGCTAAAATACTGAGTGGATGGCTCAGCTGACTCTGAAACCACCCTGACCACAAACATTGAGCTCCAATACACTGGTGGTGCTGTAGTGTGTGCTCACTTGGAAGCAAAGTTTCAGGCAGTCGTCAACATCTTTTTCAAGGCATACAAGAAAATGGGACTGACACTTAACATTTGGAAGACTAAGGTGCTTCACCAACAAACTCCTAACAGTCACCAGCTCTGGTAACCCAGATAAGAATCTGGGGAATATTGAGTATTTCCCATACCTCAGAAGCCATCTCTCACAGAAAGCGGACATCAACAAAGAAATCTAACATTGCCTCAAAAGTCCAAGTGCAGCTTTTGGATGCCTGAAGAAATGGCTGTTCCAAGATCATGACATCAGATCCAAAACCAAGATCATGGTAATCAAGTAGTCATAATCTTCACCTTGATGTTTGGAACTGAGTCATAGACAAAATACAGGAGACACCTAAAGTTGGTGGAGAAATACCATCAATGCTGCCTGAGGAAGATCCTTTGAATCCAGTGAGAAGAAAGACGCACCAACTTTAGTATCCTTCTCCAAACAAACACCATGAGTACAGAAGCAGTGATCATCTGGAATCAACTCTATTGGTCTACCAATAAAATCATAGAATCATAGAAAATTAGGGTTGGAACGGACCTCAGGACATCTAGTCCAACCCTCTGCTCAATGCAGAACCATACCCAACTAGATCATCTTACACAAGGCTTTGTCTAGCCAGGTCTTAAAAACCTACAAGGATAGAGATTCCACCACCTCTCTGGGTAACCTGTTCTAGTGCTTTACCACCCTTCTTGTGAAAAAAACTCTTCCTAATATCCAACCTAAACTTCCCTTCCATTGCTTCTTGTTCTGTCATCTGCCACCACTGAGAACAATCTAGCTCCCTCCTCTTTCAAACCCCACTTCAGGTATTTGAATGCTGCTATTAAATCCCGCCTCAGTCTTCTCCAGACTAAATAAGTCCAGTTTCCTCAGCCTCTCCTCATAAGAAATGTGCTCCAGCCACCTCATCATTTTCAGTGTTCTCCACTGGACTCACTCCAATTTCTCCACATCCTTTTTGTAGTGGGGGGTGCAAAGCTGAATGCAGTACTCCAGATGTGGCCTCACCAGTGCTGAATAGAGAGAAATAATCACTTCCCTTGCCCTACTGGCAACTCTCCTACCAATGTAGCCCCGTATGCTATTAGCCTTCTTGGAAACAAAGGCACACTGCTGGCTCATATTCATCTTATTGTCCACTGTAACCCCCAGTCCCTTTTCTGCAGAGATGCTGCCCAGCCAGTCAGCCTCCAGCCTGTACTGATGCATGGGATAGTTCTGTCCTAAGTGCAGGACTTTGCACTTGTCCTTGTTGAATTTCATGAGATTTTTTTTGGCCCAATCCTCCAATTTGTCTAAGTCACTCTGAATCCTAGCCCTACTCTCCAGCATATCTACTACCCCGCTCCTTCAGCTTGGTGTCATCTGCATACTTGCTGAGAGTACTTATGCCATCTTCCAGCTCATGATGAAGATATTGAACAAAACTGGCCCCAGGACTGACTCTTGGGGAACTCTACTTGATTCTGGCTGCCAACTAGACATCAAGCCATTGATTACTAACCTCTGAGCCCTTTGATCCAGCCAGGTTTCTATCCACCTTACAGTCCATTCATCCAGCTCATTCGTCCTTAGTTTGCCTACAAAAATGTTGTGGGAGACCATATCAAGAGTCTTGCTAAAATCAAGGTATGCCACATCTACCATTCTCCTTGCATCCACGGAGCCAGTCATCTCATCATAGAAGGCAATCAGGTTGGTCAGGCATGACTTGCCCTTGATGAATCCATACTGACTTCTCCCACTTACATGTTTCTCCTCCAAGAGCTTAGAAATGGATTCCTTGAGGATCTGCTCCATGATTTTTCCAGGGACAGAGGTGGGTCTGACTTGTCTGTATTTCCCAAGATCTTCCTCTTTCCCTTTCTTAAAGATGGGTACTATGTTTGTCCTTTTCCAGTTGTCTGGGATCTCTCCTGATCACCATGACTCTTCATAGATAGTGGTCAGCAGCTCTGCAATCACACTGGCCAAGTCCCTCAGAACTCTCAGGTGCATTAGATCTAGCCCCATGGCCTTGTATATGTCCATCTTTTCTAAGTAGTCCCTAACCTGTTCTTTCACCACTGTTGGATGTTCACCTTCTCCCAAAACTGTGCTGGCAGGTGCAGTAGTCTGGGAGCTGACCTTGCCTGTGAAGACTAAGGTAACAAAAGGCATTGAGTACTTCACAGCCTTTTCTGCATCTGCTGCCACTAGGTTCTCTCCCCAATTCAGTAAGGGACCCGCATGTTCCCTGAGCTTCCTCTTGTTACTGACATACTTGTAGAAACCCTACATAAATGTCATCTGGTTGTCTGACTCCCGAAGCAAGTTGTATTCTCCCTGCTCAGTCAAAGCATACATTCAAAAGGAGAACAGAGGAGGGTTTAGAGACATCCTCAAGACCAACTTTAAAAAATGCAATATTGATGTCAACTCATGGAAGACTATCACCCAGGACTGTGCCAAATCAAGGAAGAGTCTGCTGCAGGGATCTGAGTACTTTGAAACTTCATAACAAGAACAGGAGAAGGAAAAGTGGAAGTGCAAGAAACAGCCCATCACAAACCAAATAAAAAATCCAGCACTACCTACCCTACACAGAAATACATGTCCAAGCTGCAACAATCTGTCAATCCCAGTTAGGCCTCATTAACCATCTTTGGACACACAGATAAGACAATCATGGAAAACATTCATCCTTAACTGTGGAGGACTGCTGAAGAAGAAAATGACTACACACTCTTCTGAATCAGTTATTAGGGTGCATTTGAAAATCCGCCCATAGTGCCTAAACATTGATTAATACCTCCCTCCTAATTTGAGGAACAGAGGCTTGAAACTATTGTGTTAATATAGCACACACCTTATCTCAACTGCTAAATGTGTTCAGGTCAAGCTCCTGATATCTTCTGAGACAGATTACTGCTCATTTATAAATACTTGTGGTATAAATAAAACAAACACATTATGATTAGACTTTCTTATTTTAATATAACTGGCCATTTAGTCATATTTTAATGAAGTAATGTAAGGTATATGGCTCTAACAGAACCCCAGAAAAACAGACCTCATTAAATAAACACAATACGTGGAGTCCAAACAAGTTAAAAATTAATACTTTTCAATTTTATATATGCCAACCTTTAGAAGGCATAGTAAAAATAATAAGGAAGGAAATGGAGACATGAAAGGTCACTCACCTGTACCTTATTTGTCTACAGGCATAAACTACATGCTTGTATTTTGAATATTCTCATTGCTCGAGCAAACCCAAGACATATATGTCATGTTTTCTGTGCTATTGGAGACCCTGAAAAGTATCAATTAGTAATCTGAAGAATGCAATCTATAATTACTTTTATAAATAGCATCTCTGAGTTAATGAAACTAAACCATGGCATGACACTACTTGAGTACAATGTGGAGGTTCTTTGAAAAAAAAAAAGAGCAAATATACAGGAAATCGCTTCCAGTACCTCCTTGTGAAACCAAGATTGTTTCTTTCTGCTTGCATTGAGTCACTGTGTGTCCCTGCAGTCAGCAAAATTGTTGAAATCCCCATTCAAAAGCAGTCATAATTCCCAGAGGCAGGATTAGAAGCAGCTTTCAATGGAATCCTCTTCTGTTCTGAACATCATGTTGCTTTAAATATGCTCTGGCTTAAAATCACCTCAGAATAATGCTTGTGGGTAGTATATTAAGCAGCTATGTATCTTGTCAAAATACAGTACTTAAGGTATGAAGAAAAACTGTAAGCCTTCAGGCTGTTAGCTATTGATCTAGAAAATACAATCAGATCAGGAAATAAGATGTTCAAAAAACTAGGAGTTCGGACAAGTTCAGTCATCCTTTCCACAATAGTTCATAAAGGTTCTGAAAAGGAATAAGTTCAGTTTTTTCCCATGCAATATACACATTCCATAACACATTGCCTCTCTGTGGGTATGTCTACATCTTCATTATGTGCCATGATTACAATGCATTAAGTTTAGTACCTGTTGTAACAGAGACTCAGTCAGGAACCCTGTTACTTAGACAAGGTCAGGTCAGACTGACCTGATGATGAACCTCGCCAGGTGGAGGGTATAACACACCCAGGAGGAGACCGGGTGATTAGCCCACCAAAACCAGGCATAAAGCTGACAGTGGGAGACAAACTATTTGCCTTTGGGTACCAAGAGATGGACAAAGAGTGGCAGAGATCCTTGAGGGGACAGAAGAAGTCGTGCCTGGTATATGGAAAGATGTCGGGAGAGCTCCAGACCTGTGGCAGGTCAGCCGGGAAGAGGTTTGCTTCTCCAAGAACCCCCACTGCACTGCTGGGTGCGGGGAGATACAGAGGCACCAGGAGATGGATTCATCAGCAACTTAAGGAGGGAGGAATTGTGTCCCTCAGATAAAAAAGAGAGGATCAGGGTTATCCTCAAGCATGGACCATGGACCCTGTTGGGACTGCAGAAATTAGAAATAGTCAGGCAGACTGAGAGTGAGAACAACCAAGGACTGCTCTCAGTATCATGCACCCACAGAGAATGAGAGTCACAGAGAGCATGCGCCACTAATGAGGTAATTACCAGCAAGGACTCTTTACAAAGTACATACAAAAGTATCTAGCGTGGGGATTTCTCAACTGTAAGCCAGACTATCCTTGTCAATGAAGTAATTGGTGAGAATCCTGTAATTGCATCACTGTTAATTAGAAATAAAAGCCAGCACTGTGAGTAACTGACATCAGGGTGGCATTTGTCTATCTCAGACAAACAGAGGACTCTGATCTCCTTTCTTCTGTTTCCAATCCAAGTCATGGCAGGCGAGTACAAGGGAGAAACAAGGATAAGATCACCTATCTCACTCACACCTGTAATAAAAGGTACTAACTGAATATATCATAATCAGTGATACTGAGCATTAGTACAGATGAACTTTTTTTTGGTGACATTTATGTGCATAAGACTAAATCTACTGCGCATTAGTACATGTTTTGCCCACTACACTAATACGTAATAAAATTAGTCTTCTGCACATTCAGCATCTTATGTAGATGTGCCCTGTGAAAGGTTACTTATCACATTTTGGAGTTAAAAATAAAAAACCCTGTTCATATACTCTGTTGCATCTAGCTTGTGCTGGGTATAGATAAAAGGGTGAGGATGACAAAGAAAGCTAAAAAGGGCCTAGTATGGCAGCCTAATTCATAACCCATCTTGATGTCAGCCCTACATACTGAAAGTACTACAAAATACTCTAGAGGAAGTCCATTTATAGCATCTGACTAAGTAGGCTGTAACCTACAAAACCTTACATCTCTCTGAATTAGTTAGTCTCTAAGGGTGCATACAAATGTTAGCTGTGTCTGGTCTACAATTACATGGTTTGCTTTATGCTGTGCGATCATAAACTGGGAGCAGTGTGTATGGATATTTGCTGGCACCACTGAGTCACAGGAGCCACACCAGTAACCAGATGTAAGTACCTTGGGGTGCAAGGAGGGGTGGGTGGGACTAGGGGACTAACAGTTCCATGGGGTGGGTTGGCAGGTCCAGGGGAGGGTTGGTAGAAATGGGGGGCTGACATGTTTGCAGGAATAGGGGTGGGGTTATCTGTCCAGCAGGGTTGGACACTAAAAATAGCCCAGTTAAGGTTGGAATAGAAAGAGCAAGAACACAGCCCCAGGGCTTGGGTAAGTAGCTAGGCTTTCTCAGCCTCAGACTTATGCTCCAAACATATGCAGACATTCACTGGATTGGGTTAACCCATTTCCAATATAAGTTAGTTCACATTCTTAGAAGAATTTACTTAGATCAGGCCTGCCATTTCTGGCCCAATTTAAACCTCCTGATTGTCTGGATAGATGGACATTTTGACCAACCTAACCTTGGGTTAGGTCGATCTAAATGTAATATCCAGAAATACTGCAAGATGCCACCCTGCCCTGCCTTCAATTGTAGATGGTAATTACCCTCAAAGGGTCACTCATGAGGTGAGTGCTCCTGCATGTCTTCTACCATCCCATTCCCCTTGTGCTAGGACTTGAGATACAGATTTCCTGATATGCATGCCAAACCACACTAAGTGGTAGTACCTCCGGTTCAGGAAGCAGTGCATGTGTTGTGGGCATGGCATGTTTCAGTGAAGTACTGACTAGCACCATTCTGAGGCATTGAAATCATACAGGAGGAAGAAAGAGACAGTAAAGGAATTGGCTGTGCTACATGAACAAATTGCCAGCTTCTTTTTTACCTCTTTGCTACTGGAGCAGTTGAAAAGAAACCAGTGGTCTAAAGAACCAGAGCTGTGCTTTTAAAGTGTCTCTTATACACACACATACACACGCACGTTTGTGTGTGCACGCGCATGTGGATTCACATGCATACTTCATATAATCTTAATCTCGTACATAAAATGCTAGAATCAACAAAATCAACACCTAAAATCCACTCCTGCTTTTCTTGCATGTTGAAAGGTGTTTTTACAATTTTCCACAACGAAAATGAAAAATATAAGCCTGGAATCGCTTCTGTTGCATTTTGCCAGATTAAAGATTCAATGAGCTGGCTAGACATGTATTTTCTCTCTTGTTCATGTATGCTATAATATTTCTATGTTAAAAAAAAGATTAACTATCTGAACTCTGGAAGAGAGGTAGACTATTTTCCCTGGTATTAACTCATATCTTCTGTTGATTTGTTCTTGTGTATTTAAAGGGTTGAGGATTATCATCCTTAAAATTACTGTGATTGAAATGGTTTACCCAGTTTATGTGATTAAACTAGATCTATTTATAGAAGCATGTAGAATGAAAAATTATTAAGGAGACAGAAAATTCCAAATGTCAAAATTTCTCTCACAACATTAACTCAGTTAACAGATTTGTTCTATATAAGTTTATAGTATGTGCTCACAAGATACAGAGGTCACTCTTTCAAAATGTGTGAGTTTTGCTGTACATAACATGATGCTATTTATGATCTTGGCATGTGCAAGCCCAGAGTATTACTAAAATATTTAGTAACAATGCTTATTTGTGGTTGTTTGCACTCCATTAGAAAAAAGGAGAAAACAAGGGTTCAAGTACTTATATTGTTCATAGGTTATGTGAAGTGACAAACTCTATTGTTTGGAAGCAAGACAGAATTTAAATGGTTGCCTTTATTCTGGAAGAATGGTTGGAAAAGATCCAGAAGGAAAGATGAGTTTAATTTCTCTCTGAATTAGGTAATTGGCAGGGCTCATAGCCAAGAAGGTACTGGCTACCACCTTGGTAGTACCCGATATGGAGCTGTATAGAATGGGAGAGTGTACTTGGTTATTTTCAGTTGTTTTGTTACTTTTTTTGAAGATATTCTTATAAAAATGTTTACCTTGTCATTATGCATAAATTAGATTATATATCTTCAGTATTATAGGGTTTTGTCCACTCCTCTGTGGATTATATATCAGAATGCCTGCAACTGTTCTGAAAATTATTTTACTCTGAAGATACTCCAAAGTTCTGGTTGACCTGAATTTGGAATAAGGACTTTGCTATTATATGCTTTATGAGGGGGAGACTGGAAATGCTAGACTTGGGAACTACTTTGTGATATTTGGACAGCATTGCACATTGTGTGGTGAATTCTTATGCAGTATTCTTATGCAAACTATAAAAACAAAACAAAGAATGAATTAAAATGCGTTTAAGAAAAATGGTTTCAGCATATGACCAAAGAAATCCTATAACAGCAACAACTTTGTGGTCAAGGTACATACTTGCCAAAAATAGAAACCCAATGCTTTGCCTAAACTTTCAGTTTGAGAGTACTGTGAATATTGTTACTTAACATCTTATATCATAGGCAGTTTAAATGAGGCTTCAGATCAGAAACCCTCTTAGCTATACAGGGAAATTACGGTCCTCTTAAGAAAGAAGAAAGAGGCTTATAAACAATGGAAGCTCGGGATTGGCCCTGCGGAGGTCTATTCCATGATGGCCCACATTTGCAGGGAACAAATAAGACAGGCTAAAGCGGTGACTAAACTTAGATTAGCAATAGGAATCAAGGACAACAAGATGTCCTTCTTTAGGTACATAGGGAACAGGAGAAAAACAAATGGGAGTGTGGGGCCATTGCTCAGCAACTCAAGAGAGCTGGTCACTGGCACCCAGGAAAAAGCTGAACTCCTAAATGACTACTTCGCCTTGGTATTTCACTGAACCAAGGGGAAAACCATGCCAGGTAGCGTAGAGGATGAGCACAGTAGGAATAATTGCCTTCCTACTATTGCCGTAGAATTTGTGTGTGACCAATTAATAAAATTAGATGTATACAAGTCAGTGGGACCAGATGACCTTTATCCAAGAGGGCTGAAGGAGCTGACTGAAGTCATTGCAGAACCCCTGGTAAAACTGTTCCACAACTCATGGCGCCCTGGAGAAATCCCTGACAGCTGGAAGAGGGCCAGTGTTGTGCCCATTCACAAGACGGGCAGGAGGATGGACTTGGGTAACTATAGGCCATTCAACCTAACTTCCAGCCTAGGGAAAATTCTAGAAAAGTTCACCAAAGAGTCTATTTGTGATAAGGTTGAAGAAGGTAACATTCTGAATGACAACCAGCATGGCTTCATTGCGGGCAGGCCTTGACTTACCAACCTCATCTTCTATGACCAGGTAGCTCTCCACCTGGACACAAGAGAGCAGGTAGACATTGTATACCTAGGTTTCCAAAAGGCCTTTGGTCTAGCATCCCACAATATCCTCATGAGTAAATTGGAGGATTGTGGGTTTAACTCCAAGACAGTCAGGTGAGTGAGAAACTGGCTACAGGATAAGACCCAGACAGTAGTAGTGAACAGATGTGTCTCATCCTGGTGAGACATGGGCAGCAGCATCCCGCAGGGTTCAGTGCTCAGTCCAGTACTTTTCAACATCTTTATTAATGATTTGGATGTGGGGTGAAGAGCGCACCTGCCAAGTTCATGGATGACACCAAGTTATGGGGAATCCTGGTCACACTTGAAGACAGGCTACAAATACAGGCTGACTTAGACAGACTAGCAGTTGTGTGGATCTAAATCTGATGAAGTTCAACATCAAAAAATTTTAAGTGTTCCACCTAGGGACAAGCAACCTCCAACACATCTACAGGTTTTGCAGCACAAAACTGACTAGTACTATGAATGAAAGGACCTGGAAGTAATAATAGACCAAAGTATGAATATGAGCCAGCAGTGTAAAGCTGTAGCTAGTAGGGCAAGTAATACTGTGGCATGCATCAATCAATGCATCTCCAGCAAAAGCAAGGAGGTGATTCTTCCACTCTACTCAGCACTGATGAGACAGCAGCTAGAGTGCTACATCCAGTTCTGGACACCACACTTTAACAAGGACATGGACAAGCTTGAAAGAGTCCAAAGAAGAGCCACCTGTACTATCAGAGTCTTAAAAGACAAGCCATATGAGGAAAGGCTGAGGGATCTGTGACTCTTCAGCCTGAGGAGAAGAAGGCTGAGAGAGGACCTTGTAGGAGCTTACCACTACACTAGGGGAGTTCATCAAGGGCTCGGTGAGCAACTGTTCACCAGGGCACACGGGGGGGAAACCAGGAGTAATGGCCACAAACTCCTGGAAGATTGATTCAGGCTCAACATTAAGAAAAACTTCTTCACAGTCAGTATGTCCAGACTGTGGAATAAGCAGAGGTGGTGCAATAGCCTACCCTGGAAAGAGGAGGCTAGACAGTCACCTTGCTGGGGTCACATGACACCCAGGTATCTTTCCTATTTGGTGCAGAGAGCTGGACCCAATGATCTTCCGAGGTCCCTTCTGGCCTTACAATCTACGAATGTATTAATCATGATTGAAAAGTATAGAGGATGACACACATCATTTACCTGAAGATACTGAGGGCCAAATTCTTTTCCACTATAGAATGGGAACAATGGGAGGATTTGGGATTCAGACCAGAAAGGTGAAAAAAAAATAACCATTGCTAAAAACAAAACTTAATCACCCAAACATTTCTACTGCCACCAATTTATATTTTGTCTTAAACCTACTGAATAGCACATAGCTTAATTATCAGGTGAGACTATAGCATCTAGTCCTTTAAGGTAGCACCACTTCATATTACTGAGAAGTACTCTCCGACTGCAAGAAACAACTGTTCATTTTTAAATTATGCTACCATATGTGTTAATAAGAGTTTTGAAACTTACTTCAGTTAAATCAGGTTTTGGTTTCACTTCAAGATAATTGATAGATAGAAACAGTGACTGAAACATATCAGTAGAGGTCATAATATGGTGAAGAGATTATTTCCTGTAATTTTTCTGCCATCCCCACCCCCAAAATGTTCCTTTCTTTGATATCTAAAAGGATTTAATAATTACTAGGGCTGTGCAAAGCTTTGGTCATCGATTTGATTCGGAGAAGATTCGGCCCAATTCCGCGGCTGAATCTCCAAATCCAAATTGAATCAGGAGACCCATTAATCTCTTTGAATCAAATCAGAAGCCTCCAATTCAGTTCAGAGAGATTCAATGATTTAGACATAGACACAGCTTTGAATGTTTTTTCTACACACCTCAAAGTACTAGGCAGCTCCAGAATGCTGAGATAGTGGCATGGATGGAGTGTCTCAGAGGAGCACGGGGAGGGGGGGTCCCCAGTGTGCTCAGTGGTGGAACCAGAAGTGGACCAGAAGCACTTCCAGCCCACTTCCAGGTCCACCGCAGAGCACATGGTGGACCCTCCCTTCTCCCTGGATTGGTGACGGGTGCCTCCTGGGTCTGGTGGGGCACCAGGGTTCTCCCCCCTCAGCTGATCACTGAGCCACAGGGATGTGGGGAGGGGGGTCTACTGCCAAATGTGCCCCTCCTGCCCCCGCGCTCCTGTGGGATGCTCTGTCTTCCCTGTCATCTCAGCATTCATGAGCTGCGCTTTGTACCTCAAGGTATGTAGAAAAAACTTGTAAAGCTGTGTCCATGGCCGAGTCACTGATTCTCCAAATCAGAATCGACTCTTCAAATTCAGAGTAGATTGAATTGAATTGAAACAGTGATCTGTATCACTGAATCAAATCACTGTCCCCCAAATCAGGCTGAATCTGAATTGATATGGCCTGTTTCGCACACTTCTAATACTTTCAACTTTTGATCTGGTTATACTCCTCCTTTTGTCCTGGTTGTACATCTACACAGATTTTTCCAAAGGATAGAGGTTCTCCCCAGTGTGCATGGTGTAGTTTCCCCTCTACTCGTTGGCTTTCTGTCAATATAGAACCAGAATCATAAAAAAATTAGGATTGGAAGGGACATCAGGAGGTCATCTAGTCCAACCCCCTACTCAAAGCAGGACCATCTCCAATTATATCATCCCAGCTGGCTCTAAAAACCTTCAAGGATGGCTATTCCACAACCTCTCAAGGTAACCTGCTCCAGTACTTCACTACCATCCTAATATCTAACTTAATATCTAATCTAAACTTCTTTTGTTACAACACCAAGGATAGAGATTCCACCACCTCTCTGGATAACATGTTCTGGTGTTTTACTACCCTCCTAGTGAGAAAATTATTCCTAGTATCTAACCTAAACCTCCCTTGCTGCAACTTGAGACTGTTGCTCTTTGTTCTGTCATCTGCCACCACTGAGAACAGTCTAGCTCCATCCTATTTTGAATCCCATTTCAGGTAGTTGAAGGCTGCTATAAGTTCCTCCTCAGTCTTCTCTTCTCCACACTAAATAAGTTCCCTCAGACTTTCCTCATAAATCGTATGTCCCACCAATCTCACCATTTACCATTTTTGTTGCCCTCCACTAGACTCTCCCCAATTTGTCCACATTTTTTCTGTAATGGGGGGGCCCAAAACTGAATACAGGTGTGGCCTCACCAGTGCCAAATAGAGGGAAATAATTTTTTCCCTTGATCTGCTGTCAATGCTTCTATAAATGCAGCCCAATATCCCATTAGCCTTCTTGGCAACAGAAGAGCAGTGAACATAATACACCTTGACATTAGCAAGATTTTTGGTATATTCTCCCACAACATTGTCACAGGCGAGCTAAGGAAGTATGGGTTAGATGAATGTACTGTAAGGTGGATAGAAAACTGACTAGACCATTGGATTCAAAGGGTAGTAATCAATGGCTCAATGTCTAATTGGCAACAGATATCAAGTGAAGTGCCCCAGGGGGGCATGGTCCTGGGTCTAGTTTTATTCAATATCTTCATCAATGACCTGGAAGTTGGAATGAAGTGCACCCTCAGTATGTTTGTAGATGACACAAAGCAGCGGATACACTGGAGGGTAGGGCTAGGATTCAGAGAGACCACAAATTAGAGAATTGGCAGGCATGCCTCTGCTCCTGAACAGCAGTGACAGGGGCTGCCAGGTAGCTGAGTCTAGCTGCCACACTATCTCCACCCCACAGACTATAGCTCCCAGTGTTCCCAAGACCTTCACATGGGGATAGGACAAGCTGTGCCAGATGGCACCTCTGAACCAGGGGCTGGCATAACTGGCTGCATGTGCCACAGCCTGGGCTGTCACCCATGCATGGGCCAGGCAGGGCCAAGGGACCCCCTGTGGACCAGATGGAATCACCTAGTGAGCCACCTTCAGCCTGTGGGCCGTATTTGGCCACTCCTGGTTTAGACCATACTAAAGCATAATGCTGTCTGTAGATGATTTCTTGTTCTACAATTTCCCATTCAAGGTCGTTTTAGAAGTTTTAATGTTTAAAGACAGCCATTCTAAGGTCAGTGATGTAATGTCCAGGGAGGTTAAAGTGTTCTGTGGCACGCTTGTTCATCTTTCTGGAATTGATATCAGATTGGTGTTCATTCTTTCTTACATATAGAGATCTATATGTAGGTCAGTCCAGTGTTCACAGTGGAGGGACACTGTAAGTGGGTGACATTGATTGAGGTGTAGGTAAATTAACCTCAGATGTTATAATCTACATTATCTGGTACAGTGATGAGGTCTGTGTTGATAAGGGGGCATGGCTGGCATCTGGGTCCAGAGCAAGTTCTGGCACCTTGGTGAGAATAGGAGTTAGCTAGTCTGTTGCTGGAGAGATGCCGGTGATGTAAGCCAGGGCAGCTTTGTCTCATGTGGCTACCTTGAGATGGTTGTAAGTGTCAAGGAAGGGGTTAGAGGTGTCTGAGGTTTTCAAGCTGGGGGCTGTACATGCCAACCAAAGAGATTCTGTTGTCCTTGTCTCAGGGTTGGTATTGTACATAACATACAAATTAGGTAATTAGTCAAACTGTTGAATTCATAGGTCAAAGAGCAAGAATAGACAGTTCATAAATGAACTGAAGACCAAGAATTATTTGAATAATTTCTGTAAATAATTATGAATGAATAAATTTGAAAAGGCAAACAATGAGCTACTCCTTGACAAGCTGCAAATATAAAAAAAGGCAAATTATTTCATAAATGTTTCACTACTAATCATTTACTCAACTTAATCTATGGAACATGTAAGGAACTACTTACTTGTGTAATGCCATATTGTTATATTATAGCTATAATACTAACTGATTGACTATATAGAGAGAGTGAAATTTGATGTTGTGACATTACAGCACCTCTAACAGTATCAGCACAAACTAGTAACTTTAGGTAACTCTTAGAGAAAAAAAGTTAATAAAGAAAAACAGCAAGCTTGACATTGGAAATTAAGAAACCAGAGGAAAAAAGATTCTGATTTAATTAAACGATTCAAGCTCCTAGCTGTCTTGTTTTACCACTCAGGGGATATATATGTGCAGCATAAGTGGACAGCACTTGAAAAGCACTTGCTTGAGTGACAGAAATTACAGCTTCCCATTAATTGAAAAGCTTACTCTTGACAATTTCCTACAATTTTCCAGCAAGAGAGACTCAATGCCATACACTTTTTTGCTCTAAATTAATAAGGTTTCTTGGACACTATTGCACTACTGGTTCATGTTTTAAAATATACAAAATTTTGACTTTGTGCTTCAAGAAACCTATAACTAATCAAATAGAAATAGATCATTCACCATATGCTCAAAAGACTACTTAACCAAACCTATACAGATAATACAATTCTGTAATTACATCATTTTATATACAAGTTTACCTGCTCTTATAGACCACCATCAGCAAAACAACCAAGATAATTATCCATTGAAATAGTTCATTCTCATTTTCTTCCTAAGGAAAGAATTGCATCTACAAACAAGTACTTTAGTGTGGTAAAGTTTGGGATTTAGAATACTTTGGGGTTTTATTTACTGTTACGTGATTATATTAAAGATGGCTGAAGTGGGCAGTGCACCTTCTGCAAATCATAGTGAGGTTTGTGATGGTCCTTTGTTCCTGTGGGAGGTTATTCTACTGTCTCAAACAGGGTCTGCAAGAAAGCTCTGTCTTCTGCCCAGATGCACGTTACCCCAACAGGACAGCATTCCACTGAATCTACAGAATTAATTTATCATTGTTGATTGATTGTCTAAATAAGCTGCAGCCAGCTTGCTGGGTGATTAAGACCCTGATCTTGACGTTATAGTCTAAAGGAAGCCACCATAAGGGAAGCTATAGGTTTGGTTTGATGCGCTTAGGATAGGCTGTAAGATGAAAAGATCTACTGTAGAGTTGCAGCAGTTGAAGGTTCCTAAAAGCTGATGGCTTCATGCTTAGATACACTATATTGCTATAGTCTAGTTATAGGCAGTAGAACCAGGACAAGGATAGGCCATCTTAGATAAAACAGGAGATTGTAGATGTTACCTATGGATAGTGCCATGTGAGAGCTTAGTATCAGTGATTTGACTACTTTCATAGATTCATAAATTGTAAGGCTGGAAGGGACTTCAGAAGATCATTAGGTCCATCCCCCTGCATCAGGCAGGAAAGACAGCAAGATGACTATCCAATCTCCTCTTGAAGATTTCCAGGGTAGGGAATTGCACCACCAGATGGAGCTTATTCCACAGTCTGGACACCCTAACTGCAAAGTTTTTCCTAATGTTGAGCTTGAAATGGTCCTCCAGGAGTTTGTAGCCATTGCTCTCTGGTTCTCCCCAAGTCCCTGATGTGCTCCCCTGATATAGCAGTAAACTGCTACCAAGTCCCTTGTCACCCTTCTCTTTTTCAGGCTGAAGAGTCCCAGGTCCCTCAGCCCTTCGTCATATGCCTTGCCATGCAAGCCTCTAGTCATATGGGTGGCTCTTCTCTAGAGTCTCTCTCAAGTTGTACCATGTCCTTGTTAAAGTGTGGTACCCAGAACTGGATACAGTTGGGGGGTCTCACCAGTGCTGAGTGGAAGAATCACCTCCTTGGTCTTGCTAGAGTTTCATCTATTGATGCATGCCAGACTATTATTTGCCCTGCTGGCGACAGTCGCATTGCTGGCTCAGATTCATGCAGTGGTCTATAATTACCCCCAGGTGTCTTTCATTCATAATGCTGGTCAGGTTGGCATTGCTAAGCCTGTAGGTGTGCAGGGGATTGTTCGTCCCTCGGTGAAGCACTTTACATTTCTCGACATTGAACTTCATCTGGTTTTGACACACCCAACTTGCTAGCCTGTCTAGATCCACCTGTATCTGTAGCCTATCTTCAAGCACGATGATGCTTTCCCATAACTTGGTGTCACCTGCAAACTTGGCAAGTGAGCTCTTTACCCCCTCATCCAAATCATTGATGAAGATGTTGAAGTTGATGCTTTCAACCAAAGGAGACTCTGTCATAGGTAAAAAGGCTTTGAAGAATTTTTCATTACCAATTAGTACAACATCTTTCTTATTGAGGTTCATCTTTGGCCATCCATTCTTCCCATATGCACTGACTTCATTTAAACAGGGATCTCTTGTACAAAATGGCATGTGTATATGTGAAGGACAGGTGCACATCATATGCATAGCGCTGGCACTTCAGTCCTTGCAACTAGTTCATGTAATGGCTGAAAACAATGTAGAATAAGCAAAGAGAAAAATAATTGTGTGGTGGGATTCTAGAAATGAATAGGTTGTTTGTAGAGCAGTTTTTAATTACTACTTGTTGGGTGCTTCCCTCTTATAAAAGAATCAAACCATTTTAGCATATTGTCTTGACAGGAATTGATTCTCAGGGGGAAAACAGCATTATCAATAGTCAACAAAGTCAAATATCTATCCAGTACAATGACAAAAGATGTCAGCCTACAATCCATGGGCAGTAAGTGATTCAATCTGTTTTTATCCCATCCCTAAATGGGGGTGTCCTAGCCTGAATCCAAATTGTGCCAGATTTATGATATTAGCCTCAATTAGATGAGCTAAGAGTTAGCTTTGACTAACTTTCATTGAACTTTCTCTAAACCAGGAGTTTTATTAAGTGGTACTTAGTAAGAAAGAATGCCTTCAGGGCAAGTTTCTTCCAAGTCGGACAACTATGGCATGGTTGAAGGGGGAAAGAACAATTCATAACCAGACTGAGACACTGGCTACTGATGGAATGAGTATCACCAACTGCTAATGACTCTTCCACTAAGGGTATGGATTAGATTTCCTGGTATTAGGTTAAGATTTCTTTAGGGAGTGCAGCATTTCTTGAAGAGTAAGCATATTGAACTCAAGGGATCCAGGCAGGGCATTCATCAGCAGTTTGCAAGGAGCAAAGTCCCATGCTGTTCAATAACTTTTTCCAGATGTACATGATCTTTCCAGCACAGTAGTGTGATAGTTCTTTGCAGCTCTTAATGATGATTTTGGTTATGAACAGGAGGCACTCAGCACTGAAGAAATGGTGTATTGTACTAGAGGACCTTGGGAGAGGATTTAATCGGCTTCAACAGAGGCTGATAGGAATGTTCACCCCTTTGCACAACCTTAGAAAAAAATCTTTACATTCTGACCTGTTTCAGACTTCATTTTCTTCCATTCACTCACAAGTTCACAACCTTCTTCCCACAACTGGTGTAGTGTGTCAGAAAACCAAGAGCATCTGTCTGTGTTGTGAGAAGAAAGGAAAACACTCTGACTCATCAGAGCCTCTGTTTCCTGTCCTGTGGGTAAAATGCTTCTTTTCTTTATTATACTTTAGAACTCACAGGGTTTTCATGACTGAATAAAGAGGAGAGTTTTTCCTGCTAAAACCTGAGAGCTCTAATGACTGCCTGAATGAAGGGATGGTCTATCCGAGGCAGTGGCTGAATTGTGATGACCTTAGAACTGACCAAGGACCTGGTCCATGATGTGGCCAGCTACGTAGGCTGTAGCAGAGAGAACCTATGAAAGTCCCAAAATGAATATGAAAATTTTCTAAGATGACCAGTCTAGGCTGTTTTATCACCACCACTAACAAGATATCAGTGAACTCTTTTCTATAATGCCTCAGCCGTACTAATTCTCCAAATGTCCTTAAAGTTTTCCCAATAAGTAAGGTAGACAAACTTTTGTTTTCTAATGTAAATAGCATGGCGAGAAGGGGACTTTCAAATTTCCATAACAGACAAAAATCTCTCCCATTTCCTTAAATTCCCATTAACCAAGTATTTTCCTACAAATGTGACTATTAGGGAACACAACATTAAGAGATTGAAACATGAAATAGGGAAAAACAATAATTCAAGGGCATTTGGAGACCTGGTCTTCTACTAAAACACTGAGGAAAGATTGAATAAATAAAAAAGGGTGAGGGGAATCCACAAGACAGTGTTTTGACGTACTGCTTTATAACCTCAAAAATGCCGTGCTCCAGTGGCTCACTTGTCTCTGGTGCTCATTAGCTATGGACCTTTCATGCTGTTGAGGTAATTCCCTTAACACACAATAAACCATAGGATATCCTTCTCTCCTCATTTCATGTTTTGACATTGTAAAAGGTCATTAAAGTGTTCCTTACAGTGTTAGACACTGTTTAAGCAGGGAAGTTAGAAAAATAGATCTTAATAACATTTTATCTAGGTTTTCAAGTACAGTATAAGAAAAATATGCAAAAAGGGATTACACTTATACACCTTCAAACACAAATAAGTAAATCCATCATAATTTTATCCATAGCAATTGACATCAACTTCTAGGGTTTATTTCTAGTATAATGATGAGTAATATAACAGTGCTGGCATAGCAGTAACAATATGGATCTAATCTTCATAGGAACCTTGCTTATGGTAAGTTTAGAGCGCACATCAAACAGTTACAATACAACAATAATTTATTTTGAATGCAAAAATTACTGTTCTATACATATGACTTTTATTAAAAGTATCCTTCCTGCGTAACAGAGGCACGTAGAAATTAAATTAACTCAGAAATAAAGGTATTTTGTTACACAAATTATGTCTAAAACATGGTCCACATTTCTTTAAAAGTGGGATTCAGACAGGAATTAAAGTTAATCAAACCCTACAAATGTTACACACACAATCATTTCAATAAACATTGTAATTTTACACACGATTTGCAGGAGGACACATTAAAGAATTGGAAATTTCAAAAGCATTCCTCAACTGGTTAACATTTTCTTGTCAATGCCTTCCTTCAACATAACTCACAACTGCTTCACCAACTGAGAATTCTTACATTTTATGTTATAGTTCTTTTAATCCTCTATTTTGTAACATAAAAGAGATGAATACCTCAAAGGTCAGGTATGCCTCAGACAAATATATAATGGCAAAAAGCATTTTGTGAATGCTTTTGTAAAGTATTAATCACTGAAAGAAACAAGTAGAGTTTGAAATCTTTCCTGTTTCACATTACCTTAAAGCTGAAGCATTTTCTTTTTTAAAAAGGTAGGGAAGAAGCATTTAGATCATCACCAGGGATCCTTTTTTTTTTCTGATTTAAAAAAAAAAATCCCTAGTTTTTGATTTTAAAAAAAAGTAACCCCAAATCCACATTTTTCCATGATTTAAATGAAACACCATTAGTATGTAGATATATATCTATATATAGTGATGTTTCATTTTAATCATGGGGGAAAAAAAAGTTACCCCAAATCTACATTTTAACTCAGAATTGGTTGGGGGTTTGTTTTTTTTTAAATCAGAGAAAACCAGGATCCTTGATCATCACTGCTATAACAATTCTCCACCCAACCCTATTACAAAGAAAGAATTATTTCTCCCCAAAGGGGTCATTTGCAGGGAGTAACAAGAAGTGCAAGCAATTATTTCAGGCTTACTGAGTTTTGGCAAGCTGTTAAGGTCCATGTGGGTAGTTCTACCCGTTGACAGATGCCCTGTCCCCTGGTCACCATCTTGGGACTGGATGTTTTGCCCCCTAACCCCTGATCTTTGCCACCAGAAGTACTCCTTTCAAAGTATTCCCTTTGAGATGGCTTTTCCATCTCAAAATTTGAAAAATACCAAGTTATATTCTAAAAGGCAAACATCTAAAAAGTATTCATTAATTTGATTTCAAAATATATTTTGTCCTGGTTTACATGTGTTTCTGTAGTGTACATAAAGGTGATTGTATATAATAGCTTAAAATGAAGTCTTACTCTTATATAATATGGGGGATGGGTAGAGGTTTGTGGGTGCGTGGGTATGCTAGGTGTGGGAGAGGGTGTCTGTGGGGGTGGACAGGTATGGGGTTGTGGGTATGGCATGAAGGAACACAGGGGGGTGGATATGTAGGGTGTGGGTGGGTATAGATTTGTGGGGGCTGTCTGGGAGGGAGGGTGGCTGGGATGCTTGAAGGGGTGTGGGGTTCTATGTGTATGGTAGTGTGAAGGGAGGTGTGGTTGTATATGTATGGTGAGGTGTGCATGTGGCACTCACCCTATGAACTCTCACACACACGCGCGCGCACGCGCGCACACACACACACACACACACACACACACTAGGGTACCAGCACAACCCCATGCTTCCAGCCCAGCAATGCTGTAGCAGTGTGGGGGCAGGAAGGCAGGGAAATGGCTGGGCATGGGGCAGGGCTGGGCTCCTGCCTCCTGCTGCCAGCTCCCCCTGGGTCCTACTGCCCCTAGCTCCTGTCATCTTTAACAGGCAGTCAGGAGCAGAAAAATATTTTCTAAACATTTAGGGGTCCCAAGGGCAAGATAAAACGGCCTGGTGGGCCATATTTTGCCCACACCTGCCTGACAGAGTTTGCCTGCAGAGTTCCTTGCAAAGTGTTCCCTCATGGGAAAAATGGCTAAAGAACAAGCAGCCAACCATATCCAAGTCTGCTAAATCACATGAATAGTTCACTCTCTTCTCCACTGTGTTGCCTCACTTCCTTCCTCATAACATCATTCCCCCTGAAACTGTGCTATGGTTTAGTTCCTGCTCTAGCTGCTTATGCAGTCCTGTGCACAAATACACATCTTAATACAGTTGCAAACAATATTAAAAGTGACCTGCAAAGGATCTGTTTTAAATTGAGTTTCTGTACAATTTCTGCTCCATTGGCCTGAAGGTAGTGGAAAAATTATATGTAAAACTGCCCCTTTCACACATGCTCATCTCTTAACTTAAAAATATAAGGAAAGTTAAATCTGGTCTTCTTTGGTTTTGCTAAAGGACTTATGTGCTAAAGAGGAGAGTGAGCTTGCATGTATGGATGAGATTTCATATCACAGCTGAAGAGACTGGACACTGAATCCTTTAAAACACTTTCACAATTAGTTATTATGGAGATGTCCATAGATTTCTAGGGTTGGAAGGGACCTATTAGGTCATCAAATCTGACCCCCGCTCTGGGCAGGAAAGACTGCTGGGGTCAAGTGATCCCAACCAGGTGCTTATCTAATCTCCTCCTGAACACCTTCAAGGTAGGGGAAAGCACCATCTCCCTTGGAAGTCCATTCCATATTTTGGCAACCTCACTAATTTCATTAGTTACTGGAATTAAGCAAGTGTTAATAAAAGCAAACAAAACATTCCTTCTATTCTCAGCTGTTCAGTCTTCCATCTATTTTAATGTGTTAAATTCAATACTCTTCCAGGCAACAGAGAGAATGACAACCTGACTCTATGAAAGCCAGTAGAAAGTCCACACAAAACCTTCTGTGGTATATCAAGTCATTGATTCCTACACTTTAAGCATGATAATCCAACCAGTTTTCTATTCGCCATTTAGTGATACCCAGATAGGGGAGTGTCTATGATGTGAGTAGTGCCTCTTGATGGTGTTCCTTAGGGAGTAGCCATGAGAGATACAGAAAGAGATGGCTTGGCTTTGAAGCACCCACCCCCTTAAAGACTTCATTGAGGTTTCATTCTTTGGTTAGCTAAGCTCTGAGCAATCATACAGCTCTTTTACAAAAAGTGCAACTCTTCCTCTTCTCCCCTGCCTGAACATCCTGAATAGTTTGTATCCATCACAGAAGACTCCAGTCATTTGAGCTATCCTACCAAGTCTCTATTATTCCAATCATGTAATAGTTTTGTGACTGTGCAAGGACTTCCAATTCTTCCTGATTGTTTCTCAGGCTTCATGAATTTGTGTACAGACACCTGGAGTTAACTAGCTGATTGCCCTACTTTCTCAGGAAGAATGAGAAAGTCTCCCCTGCTTCCTCCAAGTCACCCATTTTCCCACTTACTTCAGGGCTTTGATCTCCATCCCCCAGAAGCTTTCTTCACTACATTAGTGAGCCTGTGTGCAAAGATGATCTTCCCTCTCTTCGTCAGCTGGATCTCATCTCTTCCTAGGAATGGTTTTGGGTTTTTTTTGGAACAACATCTGATGATGGAGGAAGCCAAAACCTTGCTGGTGACACCACCTGTGCAGCCATGCATTGATTTGCAGGATGTGTCTGCTGCTGCCCAGGACCTTTCCCTTGACTGGAAGGACTGAGAACACCACCTGAACCCCTGTTCCCCTCACCTTTGCACCCAAAGCCACGTACTTTTGATCTGCTTAGCATCCCCTCCAGCAATATCATTGGTGCCCACATGGATGAGTAGTATGAGGTAGTAGTCAGAGGGCTGGATGAGTCTCAGTAATCCTTTTTGTGATATCTTGAATACCAACTCCAGGCAAGCAACAGCCCTCCTGAGACGGCAGGTCAGGCTGGCAGATGGATGCCTCTATCCCCTGTGGAAGAGAGCCTCCAACCACCAGCATCCTTCAATTCTATCTGGTGACAGTGGTCTCAATCCTTCCAACCTTGGGGATGCCTGGTCTGGCCTCCTCTACCAACAGAGCATGCTCCTCCTCCTGAGATGGAGCACGTGGAGATGAAAATTTCTGCTTGCTGCCAGAGGTCACAAGCTTCCAGCTTCCACCTTCTAGGACTCCATATCCTCTCCTCCTTCTCTAGTACTGCCTCTGGCAGTCCTTCCTCAACAGTCCTAGGGGTGTCCTTTAGCATCGAATGAATGAAGTCCTCAAGGGGGTGGGTGCTTCAGAGCCATTCCACTTCTTCCTGTATCTCTCTTGCCTGCTCCCTAAGGAACACCACCGAGAGGCAGTACTCACATTACAGACACTCCCCCACCTGTCTATCACTGGAATAAACCTGGAAGCTGCAATCTCCACAGTGCCAAACCAGGCCATGGGCAGAAGTCATCAACAGTGAGCTCTCTTACCTTGACAGACATCTCATAGGTACAAGCAGTGGAAGAGCTGCCAGTGAGTATGGCTCTGGCATTGCATCATCTTCCAGCTCTCTCTCTCTCTGAGTTTCTTAACTCACTGACTCTCTCTTCCTGTACCTCTTTCCATGCAGATCTTCCCTAGGAAACTCCCCTGTAAGCTGGCCTGTTCACTGCTCCTTGGTCCTCAAAGGTTCCCTTTTCCCTGCTTCCTCTGGCCAAGATCACAGTGAAGGTGAAAGAGCTTCCAGGTAAACACCCCCAGAGAATACCCCCTCACTCTGGATTCTAGTTAAGCAAGAAGCTTAAGTATTGGTCTAACTCCTGAGTTTTGCTACTTACACAATATATATATATACATATATATATAGGTTAGCTACTAGGGCTGCGTAAAGCTGCGTCAGCCAATTCGATTCAGAGAAGATTCATCAGCCAAATCTCTGAATCTGAATCGAATCATGAGACCCCATTAAAATGTCTGAATCAATCCGGAAGCCTCCAAATCAATTTGGAGAGATTCAGAGATTTTGGAAGGCTTGCAGAAAAGAGAAACTGAGAAGAGGGAGGGGGTGGGTTGATCTTCCTATATGGAAAAGGCTGAGAGTGGGGGAAAGTCTGCTCTGATATTTACATCTGTAGCTGGCCAGTGGCTCTGCTTTTTCTCCGAGTTACCTTCCAATCACAGTGTTCTGGGGGTGGGACATAGTAACAACATATCAGGCAGTGTCTGAAGTGCTCAGTGCCTTTTGTGAACTGTTTCTCTTGGAGCAGCAGTGTCTGGCTTGCTCTCTAGTCTCATGGTAGCTAGTCTCTCTTCTTGTAAGTTGTATCCAATCCTTTCCTACTTACCCTTGCCTACAATCCCTATTGTCATACCTATCCATTCCTTTCAACTTATTCTTCCTCCAAAATCCTCTTTTGTGTTCTTGTTAGTCTGTCTTGATTCTATTCCCCCACAAAAAGAAATCTGTGTTTCCCTGGGCAGTGAATATGAAGAACTATAGGCCTTACAGGAGGGATCAGATTGGGAAGAAGGAAAGAGGTGTGGCCCTCTATGTGACAGAGCAGTACCCCTCCCTGCAGGCCACTATAGACAACAGGGAAGAGTCCCTGGAGACCCTCTGGGCCAGGATGCAAGGGAAATCAGGAGAGGGAGACCTGATGGTAGTTTACTATAGGCCTCCCTCCCAAGAAAAGGAGTGTGATCAGGCATTCTCCAGAGAACTAACTGAGGCAGCTAACATTGGAGACATGATTGTCATGGGTGACTAACTACCCTGACGTCTGTTGGGAGGACCACTCGGCCTCCCCTGGCAGGTCAGCCAACTTCTTGGCAACAATAAATGCCAACAACTTCTTGTCATCAATAGATGTTTCTGATGCTGGTTGTGAAAGGGCGTACCAGGGGTAAGGCCACTCTGGACCTAGTGCTGGCCAAAGGTGATGACATCATAGGAAACCTGAGGATTGGTGGTACTCTGGGGGACAGTGATCACAACCTGGTGAGGTTCACCATCCACTATAACACTGGGAAACCAAACAGCACAACAAAAGTCCTGGACTTCAAGAAGGCAGATTTTGCCAAACTTAAGAAGTTACTTAGACAGGCCCTCTGCAATCAGCAACTGAATGACTTGAGGGTTCAGAAACAGTGGTGCTTCCTTAAGGAGGCAATTCTCACAGCTCAAAAACAGGCCATCACCATGCAAGCAAAAAATTGGAAAGAAGCCAACAGACCAACTTAGGTCAACAGGAATATTAGATAAGAAAAAAAGAAGTATAAAAACAGTGAAAGAACTTAGTAAACCAGAGAGGAATACTCCTGCATCACCAGGGCCTTTTGATATGAGATGAGGAAAACCAAAGCAGGCATGGAAATCAAGCTGGCAAGCAGAAAAGACAACAAAAAGTCCTCTACACATACATAGGGAGTAAGAAAAAAAAAAAAAAAATCAGGCTCCACTGTGGGACCCTTACTAAATGTTTAAGAGCAACCCACAGTTGATGCCTGTGAAAAAGCTGAACTCCTAAATGAATATTTCACATCTATATTCTTGAAATCAAACATGGGCTGCTCACCTGATCAGATGCCTGGGGAGAATGGGGAGACAACAAACTACACAAAATCAGTCCTGAACAGGTGAGGGATCTCCTGCAACAACTGGATGTCTTCAAGTCTGCAGGGCCTGATGACCTGCACACAAGAGTCCTGAAAGAATTGGCTGATCTCAGTAATCGGAACTTGGAAGCCATCCCAGATGACTGGAAGAGGGCCGATGTCATACCCATTTTCAAGAAAGGGAAGAAAGATGATCCTGCAAACTACAGGCCAGTCAGTCTAACCTCAGTCCTGGGTAAAATTTTGAAAAATGTATTAAGGAGGCTATTATTTGAAAACTGGAAACGAATGGGGTTTTAAGAACCAATCAGCATGGCTTTGTTGAGGGTAGATCGTACTTGACAAACCTTGTGTCCTTTTATGACCAGGTAACTACCCATCTGGATGACGGACACGTGGTGGACATGATCAACTTAGACTTCAGTAAAGCTTTTGATTCAGTTTCCCACAGGATTCTCTCAAACAAACTCGAGAATGCTGGACTTGACCAGACCTCAGTGAGGTGGGTGGACAATTGGCTTAGAGGGCGCTCCCAGCAGGTGGCAATTGATGGCCTGGCCTCATCCTGGAAGGCAGTCTCCAGTGGTGTCCCCCAGGAATCTGTGCTTGGACCTGGGCTCTTTAATATATTCATCAATGATCTGGATGAAGGGGGTAGAAAACTCAATTATTAAGTTTGTGGATGATACCAAGCTGTGAGGAAATGTGGGCACACTGGAGGATAGTGGGTAGAGTGGGCCAGGACCCCAAGCAGCAGGGGGGAGTGGCCCCGGGTCCAATGCAACAAGGGGAGCAGGCCTGTCGTGGCAGCGGGGGGAGGGGAGGGGAGGAGCAGACTGGTGGCAAGGGAAGGGGAGGTGGCAGTGGTGGGGAAGGGAGTGGGCCAGTGGCAGGCCCATTCCGGTGGGGGGAGCAAAGGAATGGAATGACAGGGAAGGGAAAGAGCAGGCCTGATGCAGTTGCAAGGGGGGGATGGAGGGAAGGAGCGGGCAGACATGAGGCTCTGCCCCCCCCACACACACACACACACACCTCACCCTATATCATTTTTGACTGGCAATTTGTTAGTATGTATATATGAATGTACAGGCAAACACCCTCTGTAAAGAAATATATAATTGTACTAGGGCTGTCAATTAATTACTGTTAACATGCATAATTAACACAAGAACACATTACTTTTTTTAAGACTTACATCTCCTCAGGCTTCGGGCTCCCCTACAGGGAGCACCCCCTCCAAACCCCACACACCTCCACAGAACTCCACACCTTCACAAATTCCCCCACACACCTTACACCCACTCCCACAACCATACATAGTTTCATAGTAACTAGGGTCAGAAGGGGCCTAGAGCAGGGCATCTAGTCTGACCCCCCGCCAATGGCAGGAACAAGTGCTGGGGTCACAGGACCCCAGTCAAGTACCTATTCAATCTACTCTTGAAGACGCCCAAGGTAGGAGCAAGAACCATTTCCCTAGGAAGCCGGTTCCACATCCTAGCCACCTTAACTGTGAAGTAGTTCCTCCTAATGTCCATTCTAAACCTGCTCTCCAGTAACTTGTGACCATTGGTCCTAGTTACCCCTGGTGGTGCCTGGGAAAAAAGACCCTGCCCTATTTCCTGCTGATCACTCCTCAGCAGTTTATAGGCAGCCACCAGGTCCCCCCTCAGCCTCCATTTACTGAGGCTGAACAGGTTCAGCTCCCTCAGACGCTCCTCAGAAGGCCTATCCTGCTGACCACATATCATTCTAGTGGCCCTCCTCTGGACCCTCTCGAGGCCGTCCACATCCCTCTTGAAGTGCGGCGCCCAGAACTGGACACAGTACTCCCATCTGCGGCCTGACCAGCACCGCATAAAGGGGGAGGATCACCGCCTGGGACCGGCTCGAAATGCATCGTTGAATGCATGCTAGGGTTCAGTTGGCCTTCCCAACCACCGTCTGACATT
>JAGPOW010003642.1:98106640-98140119 GCA_030014935.1 Caiman crocodilus | reverse complement strand
ACTTAAGGCTATGCACTGCCGCCTCCCCCTCCTCATGTGTATCCCCCAAGCTACCACCACCTTTGCCCGCCCAACTTACCTGACTTAGGGGCCGAGCATCCTCTCCTCTTCTGGCAGGCCCAGAATAGTACCTGCATAATTTTGCATAATTGAGTTTTTCTGCTCATAATTTTGAGTTTTTAGCTGTGTGAGTAAAATCACAATTAATTACAACTATTTTTATCACACAACTAATCGTGATCAAATTTTGCCCTAAAATGTATATGGATAATATAGCAGACATTTTCAGAACATTCACTATTCACTTTTGAACCGAGATTTCCATGTTTTCAACTATAATATTTTTGGAAAGTTTGAGGAAAATCCCCTCTGGGATTTTTAGTTATTAGGAAATTAAATCAGATTGGATTAAATAGTAGAGGAAAACACCCGAGCAAATCAACTTCATAAAATGCATGCAAAGAAACCTTTACTAGAAGCTTACAGGATCAATCCAGTAGAGAATCATATGGGAAGCCCACTTAGCTTGTGAGAGGCTTAATAAACCACAAAAAGCGGGCAGTAGGGGTGGGAAGAAGGGGGTGGAATGGACATTGAGCTCTTTTTAGTACTGAACTAGAGAAATCTTCCTCAACAGAAGGTTGAAGTAGTACTCATTGGTAATTCCTGGCTAGGTGCCCAAACTGGAGAGAAGAATGATGTACAAAGCAATAGGTCCTTAACTCCTACCCTTTCCCCTTCCCCCTAGCATACACAGTGCTAACTGTAAAACCCAGACCACACTACTGCATAACCTGAGACAGAATGCAACAGAACCACTCATATCACAAACGAGGGGTTAAAGGTACTTTCAAGTGCATTTTCCTATGCCCTGCTCCAAAAAGCAAAAGGTAGTTTGTGATCTACTTTGTAAACTACTTTGGATCATTCATCTGAAAGGTGCCTTGTAAATCTAAAATGTTGTTAGTGACAGGACTAGACTTTTTTTCTATTTGGAACACTTCTTAGCCAACTATTAATTTCTCTTTCCCATTTTGTAATCTTCAATTGAAGAGGGGAAAAATACCCCACCTAGCTGCTGACAGGTTCTTTGAAGCTTTTTCCTTAAATTCTCACTGAACTCGGTATACATTTCAAAACTAACAGACTTCTGAAGGATTCCTTACTGGCTACAGTCCCTATTCATCAAACTTAGGTGCAATCTTTAAGCTATCCATCTTTGCTAAATTGCATTAAAAAGGTGCTATAGGCACAGTGCTGAATGGGGATTCTCATGCTGAACTATAAACACGTACTTAGTAATGGCACACAACTATGACTGAAAAAATATGTTTGTCATGAACATCAGTGATAACCACATTTGAATAAATAAAGGCTTTATATTCACCAATTTTATAAAAATATGAATGTGCCTTGGAAGAAATTAAAGATCACCTATTCATTCTCTTGCCATTAATCTTTTTATTAAGTTGTTACTGGTATAGAACAGAAGTGCATTACATTTTTCAGCTGTGAAGGCATATTAGGAAGAAGGGGAAAAAACAAATAGTATTAAATACTAGACCAAGATTTTTAAATAAAATGTATATACTCAGCTCTGTATTTTTTTCTAGTGTATAGAAATTTTATAGCAAAGAGATTCATCTTGTTTGATCCAATAATTTGGTGGACATACTGACTGCATAGTAGGAAAAGTTGTATTCTGGATGAATACATGGTAATCAGAACTTGTGACAGCACTTTAGAAAAGAATGCCAGCCTCGAAAGAACTCCTTAAACTAAAGTTAAGGTTAAGCAGACATGGGATGAAAACTTTATGGAAAAAGCTTTCAAAGAACATTATTACTTGAACCAAACTAAACCCATACCTCCTCCTTCCTTCTCCACCCACAAAATCTGGGAAGCTTGAAAACCCACAATTACATTTTTATTTGGAAAAAGAAAACAAAAACAAATTACCAAAACAAACATTGGAAATACAGAAACTGTACAGAAATACATAGTTAAGTAAAGTCAGCCAGACAACCATATGCCATGCATCACTGCCAGTCTCACCTCTTTTACCTTTCCTTCATACCATTTTTCATAATAGTTATTTGAATAAGGATTTTTCCTTCCTTCATTTGAAATTAGGCAGCCTGAAGCTATAACTTAAAATACACATTTTGGAAAAGGATTGTACATGTGCAGCTTGCCTTTGGAGTTTAGAAATATGAACTTTAAATGTGTTTGAGACCAAGTGTGAATAATCACCACTGTACTAAACTTGGCTTTTAGCTTGATGATACATTGAAGAGCTAGAACTAGAGGCTTACTTACACTTACTAAACCTTAAACTTCTTGCCTTCTATGGCTTCTATATAGATACAAGAGAAAACAGAAGTCATATATAATTAGTGACAGACATGGGGACATGATATAGTAATACTATAGTATAAGTTAAATTATTTAAGAGCTGTATATGCAGAACAGGGGCAGGCAATTATTTTGGGCAGAGGGCCACTTACTGAGTTTTGGCAAGCCATTGAGGGCCGCATTACAGGCAGCCCAGGGCAGATTAACATTAATTTTCTAGATTTTTTTTAGGGTCCCCACAGGCCAGATAGAGTAGCCTGGCAGGCCACATCTGGCCTCCAGGCTGCATTTTACCCACCCCTGATGTAGAGCCACCAAATCCCCTGAAAATTGATCTAGATATATCAGCTATAAATCTCTATATTAAAACTGAACTAGGCCTCTCTTGAATTAATTTACCTTGTCCCAGTAAGAATTGATCTACTGACACAGCTTGTGCTGATTTACATGAATTTGATTTTATTTAAACCATCCCATTCTCTGATGCAATCAAATCCTGATTTACCAAATTCAACTAAACCAATTTAAACAATACTACATTAGGATATATGGGTTAGGAGTTTGCAGCAGAGGAACTATGGTATCTTTAAAGTGATTCTGTATGATTTTTCTGATATAGAAACTTCTCATAAATACACTATCTGAATCCACAGATTCCCATTTATAACATTTGTAATATGTTTTTTGGAGTGACTCCCTTCTATGTTTGGCTTTAGGAAATGTTGAACTAGATAATTCTTTCTTTCTGTGGCTTCTTCATAGATACAAGAGAAAGCAGGAAATGTTCGTGTTAGTGACTGACATGGGTACCATGTGGTTTAAGTAATAGTATAGGAAACGTAATACTATAAGAGCAAGTTATTCCTGTAGGAAGTGCTCTTGATTGCAGTGGTTAAATAAAACTGAGTTCTTTGCAAATAAGGTTGTGTCGACATTTGTTTGGTAAACTAGTGGTAATGTTAAGACTGTTTGGGTGACCTTAAACTGTGTTTTTTCTATACGTCATCTAAGTTCTCCGTGAGCTGAAATTATTCCTATTAGGAAAATAACCTTCCCCTGTAAGAAACTTGAACTTAAAGATATCAAGTGACCTAAAAAGATCTTTTAACAGCTTAGTCAGGACAATATGAATATCCCACCACAGAGGAGAATATACGGTATCAAACCCCATGTGAATTTCATGAATGTGGGCTGTACAGAAAACCTGATGCACCGTCAACATGTTCATGAAATAGTAACTAGATGAACTCTGACAGAATACATCTGTAAATTCAGGCTGGGTTAGGTCATCAAGGCTGTTAAGCATTTTTAGAAGCAACAAATAGTTCTGATTCAGCAGAGTATAAACCTTCAGCACTTAAATTGATATGTTTTTTCAGGCCAGCCTCTTCTGATTATCTAGTTTTAAGGCAGTTATTCACACACTAAAAAAAAATTATGGCAATCCTTCAGGCCTTAATTAGGCCAAGGCAACTGCTTCATATGCACTCAGAAGAGCCCACGTTATAATTCAATATATGAAAATATTGTTATAAGTCTGATACTAATTCATTGTTTCATCACAGTTTGACAGTATTTCAATTTTAAATATCAAACAACAGGCTTTATGTTTTTGGTTTAAAATAAGTCAAATATTTGAACCCCATCATTACACACTCCCGTTAATAATACTTGCCTCACATAAAACAGAAAAAAACCCTTAGATACAGTGCTTTCCATACAAAACTGCTATCAATCTTATCATCCCACGTTACTGAAAAATTACTGATAAGCACTAACAAGAAAATGCATTTCAATAGCTGCTTCAATTAACATTAGAAAGGTTAACTATTATAATCTACACAAATTAACAACTCTCCATAGAGCATTTCAAATTTTATAAAAGGTACCCATGGTGTGCAAATTGCTGATCTTCTGCTGAAAAATTCAGAATAATATACAATATTAAAGACAGAACTAAGCCTGAAAAAAGGAACCTATTCAAGATGTTGTCAAGGCTTAGTATTTAGTTCTTTCTCCCCCTCACAGTCCTGATCAACAAGACTCTAGCATTTATTTTATGTGAACAAGGATTTTTGTTAAACCTTAATTGCCCTGTTTCTGTCAGCAATGCAGACTTGGTAAGCTTCAAAACTCTGGAAGTGTCACAACATTCACTACAATTTTAGTACAAATAAACAGAATATTTCCTTATAATAGGAGATTGCTTAAGGGGAAATAAAAATATACTAGACAATTTTTACTCTATCCCCACCTTATGGTTAGAAAAAGAACTTTCATGTTTAAGAAAAAGTTTCATTTTCTGCACATTTCTTAAGTATTTCTCCCTACAATAGTAGTCCCCACACACTAGAGAGAAACTGGTTGTGAAACAGAATAAGCATTTTAGTCTAAAAGTATGTAATTAAGGCTGACTCTGACTCTTATTAAAGCAAGGAAATACATGGAGCTCACCAGAGCTCTCTGCATCCACTAAGTTCAGTATCTGTGGGTTTTAAATCCAAGAGTAAGGCATAGAAGTAAGTAAACAGAAGTTTAGAATGGGAAATTAATCACTTAATGTCATACAGACTGTCCTCAACTTAGTGTTTTGCACTCACGTTTCTAAATTGACACCCTGTTGCAACTTTCCGACATCAATTTCAACTTTACAACACTTGATCTGATGTGACACCATGACAGTGAACAAGTCATTGTGTCACCCAACTCCCTGGAGAACATCTGTCCAAACCTCCTTGGACATTTTAAGAAAGCAGACAAGACTCCAGAAAAACCTGTAGCCAACACTCCTGAGAAGAATCCAGCCAAAAGCCCTTCAAAAAGCCCAGTAAAGTCACCTCAGAGAAGTCCTGTCAAAACAATGATTGCTATTTACAATATAAGTACATTAATGTAGCTATATTACTCATCTATAATTGATCAAGTACAAAATTCTGGGTTATTTTTGGTGAAAACAGGGTATCAGGCCTTGGTTCAGGAACAAATCCCCCATTAATAATAGTTTCCTATGGGAAAATTGGTTCTGAGTTACAACGTTTCAACTTAAGACGCGGTTTTCAGGAACCAACTGTGTCATAAGTCCAAGGACTGCCTGTACTTTATTCATATACAACAGTATTCATATATTGAGTAGGTTTACAAGTGCCTGAAATTTTAACTTCCTAGAATTTACTACAGGTACTAAAAGGTTTTTAATTGATAGCAATTGTATAATGATCTAGTACAGCAATCTGCAGACCAAAAAATATAAAACAAAAAAAACCCGACAGTAGGCATGGTCCCCAATATAAGTGATACACCCTTCGATGCCATCAGCTGATGAACTAAGGGGGATGGGGTAGAAAGACAAGCTCTGTAAATCCTATTCCGTTGCTCAGCCCACGTCAGAGGAAGGCAAAGACATTTTCTTTTTTTGCTCTCGTGTCACTGCTCCAGAATGAAAAAAGCAGACATGATCCAGGGCTCTGCCTTGTCCCGTGCACTTCTAATGCTTCTACTTGGCTAGGAGGGATAGAGGCAAGCATGATAATAATCCTTAGGGACAAATAAGAAAGTGATTGACAAATTCAAAAGCCGATTCCAGCTGGAGATTTGTGACTACTACTTTAGAATATGCAGTAGTATGAAAATGTTCAAGGACTATTGATCAAGCAAATAAGACATTTGATATACATGAAGCTGCAGAACGTACTCTCTCAAATAATACAAAGCATCTAAATGTGCCACATTAATTACATTTTCACCATAAGAGTGCTGCAGGAAGAGTTAAGATTACAGGAATAACGATAAGCATTTCCTACCTTTGAATACCTAAAATAATATTAATACAAGGTTAAAATTATAGTTGTTTGGAGTTGCCTAGATGTTTTAAAAGAAATAAAATGACTGCTTCATTCTAGATACCTTTAGATTACTGCTGGCTTGCAACCACAGCCAATTCATGAAAATTCTATATGACGCTGTTTGACTAAACTCACTTACAATATGTTCCATGTAACTTAGCAGCTTCCCAGCTTCCAGTAACTTCCTGAATTACACAGGACAAGAGAACTCCCAGAAGAGCCAATTAAAAGGATAAAATGACCAAAATATATTCTAAGAGATAAACCAAATAACCATTCTGAAATATCCTTCCAAACAATTAAGGGCAGATGGCTGGCCCAAAACTTTTCTTTTTTTTTTTTAAAAAAAAAGAGAGACCTTCAAAAAAGGATTAAAAGTAGGTAAATTTCTATCTTTAAAAGGGAACTCTGCACAACGTTTCCAATCAGAGAGTAAGCAGAGGAACAAAAGATAGGAATATCCAGCACCATTACTTTCCCTTCAGCCTTTTAAGAACTATCTAGTGCACGGATTCTCAATCCCCAGGCCACGGCCCAGTGCCAGGCCGCAGAGGGTTGGTTGCCAGACCAGAAGTGGCCGCAGACCAACAAACCGTGGCCCTCCAGAGCCGGGTGGAGAGGCTATGGCTGCTTTTGCAGGGCCTGCGGCAGAGCAGGTTTTGGCCCAGGCCCCACTTGGGAGGTGGCAATATCTTTACTGGTCTTCCAGCTGGAAAATCTGTCTGGGGTTGGCTGTGACTGCTGGGTTGTGGTTTGCCAGGCCACACCCACTTCTAGGCCATGGTTTGCGAGGCTGCAGCATAAAAACTTTGGGAACCCTGATCTAGGGGCTTTTACCCCAAAAACTTAGGTTATTAAATCCAAGAATCCTGAAGACATTTATTGAGCTACATGCTACAGGGGATGTACTCTGCTCTCTTCCCTTCTCAGGTCCAAAGAGGACTGAGAGAGGGTCAACCAAGGTGACCAGCAATGCTACCCTTAAGCTGCATGGCCGCATGCAGGCGTGCCTGGCAGCGCAGCATAAGTACGCCTGCGTGGCCACACAGCTTAGAGGGAACACTGGTGACCAGCACCGGCAACCATAAAAGCACATTGAACAGAGCCAAGGGATTAAAGAACAAGACATATCTAGGACCAAGATAGTTAATCTCTCTCTTTTCTGTGCATTTAAGATACGTTTATAAATTCAATACACAATCCTAAAGAGGGGTAATTTATTTTGCCATATTGTAATAGATGGCAGAATTTTAAAAATACAGTAACTCATTTATATTTAAATTTTGATGTTGCAGTTTTCTTAAACTATATAGATCACAATGTTTTTATTTGATACACTTGCTGTTTGCTTTCCTTGAAATAATTCAACTGGTATGTTAATGAGTGTTGAAGTAGGCAGCTCAAAACTGATCATTGTACAACAATCCTTCATGTTATTCTTTCAGTAAAACAGTTAACTAATACACACACAGAAAGCATTGTTAACTAGTGTTACATAAACCACAAAAAATGTTATTATACTAAACAGTGAGATACAAGTCTATTTTTTTAAACTTTTAAAAGGTACCAGATTAAAAACACTTGAAATTGAAATTGCACATATTATGGAAATAGAATACATGCCTGCACGCACAGATTCAACCAAGGAATAGGACAATCTCTGTAGAATAAAGCATACAAGTATCCTTGCTACCCTAGTGCACCTAATTTTTAGAATGGCAATTATTCCAGTTGTTTCTATGATGTGCACCTGTCCATAGGGAACTGAATTAAGACCAAACCACCAACTTACCAAATGCAGCACCCTGGGAAAAGTTAGAGCATGAATACAGGGAGAGTGGGAGGGAGCTCTGTATCTGATCTCCAAAAATATAAGAGAAAGTTTCCAGTTGTTTATGTTTCAAGAGCTTTGCCATAAAATAGAGTGTATACCAGATTCAATTTAAGCTAGAATTCACTGTATAGTCCTCCTTAATAGGACTCTCAAGCTTAAAATAATAGGAAGGGAACAAATTCTGATGAGGCATAGAACTACAGTAAAAAACAGAATGGAAATTATATCATCTTTCCTCGCACCCTCAATTTCTTCTTCACAATTAGGGTGTCCAGACTATGGAACAACCTCCCCCAAGAGGTGTTACAATCATGTACCCTAGAGGTCTTCCAAGTCAAGACTGGACAGACACCTGGCTGGGGTCACCTGACCTCAGATGTCTTTCCTGCTCATGCAGGGGGCTGGACCCAATTATCCTAATTTGTCAGTGAAAGAAATCAGGCACTTCAGAAAAGTTATAAATAGCAGCAAATTAATAAAATTGTCACTGCAAGTTTTTTTTGTTACCCTCATGGCATATTTTTATAAACAGGGTCACATAAGATTCAAAATTTTTTATTAAAAAAGAATCAGATCCATAATAGGTAAGCTGCATTTGGTATAGCTACATCAACAAAATTATATATATTTACAGTATCCAAGGAGTTTGTGTACAATAACAAGTTAATAAAAGTGCATAAGAGCAGGGAGAATTAGAGAGTTCTTGATTTTCTAGCCTCTGTTCTTCTTCAAAGTAATCTGAAAAAGAGAAAAGATATTTATCATTATTCATATACTCAAGGCAATTTAAACAATATAATCACCGAGAAATTTATACCAAAAAAGAAATATTTGAAATAAAATGCATCTTCTGAAGCACAATTTCTTAAAAGAAAAAAGTTTGCTAAATACTACTAAGAAGCATCAGTAGATCTTTTGCTATATCCCTTAATGAGCTTACTCCTTTACAGTACTGTCTTAGCCATCATATGTGTTTGTAGTGTTACTGTGATTAATTTTTTTGTTTGCAAGATCTTACTTATTATATTTTATGTCAAGAGTCTAGTACCTTGGAAGGACATTCTTTGGTTTGGAGTTTAAATTCAAAAGTGAGCTTCAAAGACATTTTCAAAGCTTCAAAGGACCATTTAAGTGTTAACCTTGTTAAGCAAAGGCAATTTCTCTTTTCCCTTCTTTAAAGAAGAAATTGATACAAAAATCCATTTCAAATGATGTTAGGAGTACACAGTCAAAAAGCCTCCAACTGTGACATTAACTTGGCTATGCTGAACATCCTGTGTATTTTCTGGTACTATGGTAACAAAAATATATCAAATCAAACATTTAACCAGAAAAATAGGAACGCAAGATATAAAAACAGAGCCCAATGAGTTTCAATTATGTCAAAGCTGCTCAGGCTTATTCTTCTGTTTTGTCCAATCTTACTAAAAGTGGCTGAATAAATGACTTGGGATCTGCAAGAGACTAGAGTTTCTGAATTACAGCACTGAAGTGCTCATTATGGTATTAACGGAGGTACTTAGAACATTATGCAATGTGCACCATCCCTTCTTCCCATTATATTGGAGACTTGTTCCCTACACACACAATTGTGATATGGTAAAATATAACAGCAAGTTCCCACTCACACTCCTTTAAGAACTATTTCTGTCATATTCAGTGGATGCATCTACACATGCAATTAATGTCACAATAAATTCCAGAGCTGATCACATTGGACTCAACTGTTCCCAGGCACAGTATCTACACATGTGCCTGGGACAGCAACAATTTGAGCCAGGTTAGTGCAGGCCCCTGGCTGGCTGGCCTGACCAGGTGCAATTAGCATGCCTGGTCAGTCTCTACATGCTTTACAGTGGAGTAAAGTACTCCACCATAAGACAGTACTATCCTACAGCGAAGTTGATGTTTACAGCACCATAATAGCAGCGCGCATATGTAGACTGTGAGGCTTTACTACAGAGACATACCATGCAGATCCACCCAGCAACTCACTAAGAATAAGTTCAATAGTTTTCTCTTCAAACTCCCTCAGCTGCTCTGTAGCATGCAAACCCCTTCCCCAAAAACCAAGACAGAGTCCACTAACATAGAAGGTGGTAGGCTGAACAGTAGAAGGAGCATCACATGCCCTCTATGAATATTTACTTAGAACTGTATAAAATAATTAAAGATAGCTGATCATATAGGCCATCTGATTAGCCTTGGATCAATATTCTTCAGCTCACCATCTGGCAGACCCTAGGTAGGACTCACCCTATTCTTTTACTTATGGTCAGCAGAACAACTCAGCTTGGCTCGTTAATGATATAACAGCATTTTCCACAAAAACCTGTCTAGTTTGGAACTCCTATTCTTGGAGCCAAGATTTAGAGGCTAGAGAGCTTCAAACTAATGGTCTTAGTTTTGGAACTGTGGTTTACCCAAAGACATTAACAGTTGGCCCAAGGTGAGTACTTAAATACCTGAATTTGTTTGGGATTGGCAAAATCTATGCTAAATCCCCAAAGTGGTCCAACCTAATAAGAGTTCTCAGAATACACTCAGTACCAACTGGCATCACTAAGAACAGCCTCTACAGCAACTTCTTTAGAAGAAATGGTTGGCAGTGCCACCCATTGCAATGCTATAGTATTTACATGGAAACCTAGACACCTGGGATCTGTGCCTGCTTCAGGCTGTGGGATTAAAACACACACCTCACCTTCCAGATCTCCCTAACCATTAAGCTATAAAACAGAGGTGATCCACCTGCAGCACTTGTGCAATAAATGAGGAAGGGGGCAGCACAGTGAGAGAGAGAGCAGGGAGCAGAAACCAAAATGGCAGATCAGGGACCAGGTAAGTGAAAGGGATCAGCAGCACTCAGGAAGGCAAAAGAGTTAATTTATAGCATGTGCGCCAAAGTTTGCCCCCCATTGCTATAAATTATGCTAAGATTCTCTATTGCAGTGCAACAAAGCCAGTGTGCAGAAAGTCACGTGGCCAGAGAAAGAACAAGAGCCCAGAGCTCAGTGGTGTCAAAGAACCAGCCCACAGAGCCCTATCATCTGGCCCTCAGTGCTGCCCATGGGTCTCAGTGTTGACCTACATGCTGCACACAGTGCCTGTGTAAAATCAATCCACAGCAGGTACTGGATCCACCATGAAGGGCCAATCTGCAGGCCCCGCTCGGTCCACAGGGCCAGCTCTAAACCATTCATCAAGACCTGTGGCCTGGATGAATTTGGCAATCCTACCATAGCTGAATCCTGACAGCACAGCTCTGGGAGGGGTAATCTACACTCAACATTGCTTCTGTATTTTATCCAGTAATACTGAATAAATACACAATCAATCACTAAAGCCAGTGCTCTCATAACCAGACTAAAGAAATATATTCCTTGTACTCTGTTCCTTAGACAATGAATTTTTCAATTCAGCGGTCCTGCTACAACAGAAATAGCAGATAGTGGTCTCAGCCCAGTCTTGCTAATAGCCAGTGATTCCCATAAGATGCTTTTAAGTAGGTATGACACAATCTTAGATGTGCAAACACCTACAACTGATTCACAAGATAAACCCAGATATTTCAAATAATCTGCAATGTCAAAAAAACATGAATAGATAGAGTAAGGAGTGGAAAGCAGAGTGGCAAATTGTACGCAGTACTGTAGTCTTTCTGAATTCTATGCAATAGGAATCGGTCTATTCTTTTTCTGTAATCAAGAAACGAGTGAAAACTAAGACCTGGCATTTTCCAAATGGATGTCTTGAGAACCACTGGGTTAGTGGCTGGGCACTCTTCCAAGAGGCAGGGATGGGAATTCGCAACCTTTCAGGCTGAAGTCATTAAACTCAAGCCTTCCTACTTCCAAGTTAATCACTCTAACCACAAGGTTATTCCACAAAAAGATGGACACTACAACTATTTCCATTCTTTTAAAATACAGTTTGAAAAAGAAGTACCCAGTCACCTGAATATGAAGGGACAACTGAGACATCCAAGCCTAGATATAGGCTGTGGACACTTAACTCAGGGCTACACACACACACCCCCCCCCTGCCATGAATACTAATTATAGGCTCCAACATCTTTCCAGTTAAAGTATGCGGAACTCAGTTGCGTAGTTTGGATTTCTAAATTCCATTTCTGGAAAGCGACATCTAACTTTTAGGAAGCTCAGAGTGACCAGGCTGAAGTCCTAGTTTAGGTATGGGTCTAGGTGCTTAAACAAAAAAGAGGAAAGTTAAGTTTATTGCATTACCTTTGCAGCAGATATAACATGCTCAATTTTAATTATTTTGCTTTTACTCTCAAATGCATTTATTCTGGCTTCTTCTGCTAATCGACGAAGAAATAGTAAGAAGTTCAAATGGACCTTTGAAGGAAAAAAAGATCAAGTTAAAAAGGTTTCCAACAAAATGCTTACAAAACAGTTGTTTTATGTTGATTTAACAAACGTATAAGAGTCAACAGTCCTTAAGCTCAAAACATATAGCAGACTATTTCTGAATTCCTACGTTTTCCTGAAAACCCTTCAAGTCAGGTATGATTTAGTTTTCTAGCCCTTCACATTTCTTGCTGCAAGAATCTCCAGCACATGTACTTTACAGTTTAAAATAAGTTTAGGATTTCTCTCTTACCAAATACATTTCAACAATACCCAGCTTACCAAGTCTTCTCTAAAAATCTTCTACATACAAGTAGGAACTACCCTTTTACTCACAGACACACACAAAATTCGCTAGACCTGACTCTACTTCTTGAACTACAAAACAGAGCACACTAAGTGCTGAACATTTACTTTCAAATGTGTTCAGAGATACCTTTTTATTGATATTCTCTAGTAGCTGAAAATAATGAACAGCTGCTAGTACGATATGAACATGGAACTTCCTACTACCATCAAGTGCTCCACAGACCAGTTTGAAGGCTTCTGTCCAGACTCCCATTTCCGACTTTGCACGAACAAAGGCTAAATTAAAATTCCAATGGAACTGGAAATTCTCTACCACCAGAAAGTGGTGCCACATTCTTTCTGTATCAACTGACCTCCCCATAGGTCAAATACAACAGCATTAAACAGGCACAAATTAGTACAGTCTAGAGGTTGCTGCAGTTCACACTGGAACTAGCATAGCTACACCTAAGGAACAAGGAAGGAAACATTGAGTGACTCCCACCTTTCCTAATCTTGCACATGGGATCACACAAATCTTGCGCATAGGTTATTTCATTAATCAGTAGAAACTATCCTTTCTTAAAGAAGCTGAAGCAATAGAAAATGAGTACTAGATTAGTGAACAAATTTTAATCCCTTACATGTAGCATCTCCTTTCCCACAGGGAAGACATTCTCAGAGCAACTAAAGAAAGAAGGAACTAAACTAGATCATAGGAAGTTAATGTGTATTGTCATTAAAAACCTAGTCCTCAAAAAGTTACATGTGCAGCATAAAATAACTTTATTCCATTGTACTCCCACTGAAATTAACAGGGCTGGTCTTTTTTAAGACATGAACATGAAGTCTGTTATACGCTTTCCTTTATTACTAATGTGCAATTTCTACTGATATGAATAAAAATTATCTCAACAATCAGAGATGCACAAACTTGTTTTAAACTGGTAAGCATTTAAAAGCATGTTATGACCACCATGCCTGCATTCTATAGTGCAAGCTATCTAAAATGTGATATAACACATTAATAAATTTCAGTTTTTTAAACTTCACTAACACCTTACCCGAACCTAAATGTAAAATAGTTGAATATTAAAATTTGGTAGAATGTTGAACAGATTTTAGTGGCAAGAGACAAATACTTCCCTTATTTTAATTTTGTCTTCATATTTCTATGCTTTTATATGATGGAAAATGTTTGTATACATTTCAACATGTATACAAGTCTGCAATATGTTTTTAAAATATGTTTTGCACCAGAAAGTTAACAGCCCACTAGAATACTTGTCTCATATCACTTAAGCATAAGAGAGAATAGGCAAGAAATTGCTTGTACCTATTAAATGCATCTGTCCCGATAAACTAAAAAATAAATAACAAGAGAAAGCACCATTCAGAATGTATTTACTGGAAACATTTTGGCAAGAGACATGCAACACACAGAGAATCTACTGTTGAGGAAAGACATATTTTAATGCTAGTGTGACAAGCATACCACATGGATGAAATTTTTTAATCTGCTGAACTACATAAATATTAATGTGCAACAGATACTTCCAAATGATGCCAACTTTCACATAAATATATGTACTATATAAAAAGCAGACATTCTTGCAGGTTTGCTTGGCAAACTATCAAAGCCATTTTAATCTGATTAAAATATTTTAACTACTCATGCAGAGACTATTTGAAACAGTCAAACAACAGTGGCACTAAAATAATGTTGAATGTAAGAATCTGGATTACTAAATGTATCAACATGGGGATTAGATTTTTGGAAGTCAGTAACTGCACACATTTTCCACATTTGAAATTCATAAAGAAATTGAAAATGAATCCCTTCTGCTTAGATGTATATTCTACTTGAGTATCAAAAAAGGGAAGACTGTATTTTAAAGCCATCTTTAGAAGAGAGTTGTCTTTCTACCACACAAGGGAAACTTCCATTAACAATAAGAGAACAGAGGCAGAGAACTTTCCCCTGAAATCATTGATATAAAAGACAAATCACTGTTGCATCTAAAAAAGAAACAGAACGTGTCTAAATAACGCACAAAAAATTAGCCAATATTCCACATAGTTAAGTTTTAATACAACTGTCTGTCTGCCTCTGCCCCATCCCACTTGTATCGGAGTAGAACACAGCACATGTTAGGCAGAAAAGGAAACAATCCTACCATAAATAAAACAGGAGAATGTCAAGAGAAAGGCAAGGTAGTTAACGATGCTGTCAAAGTTTGTCTACAGCCATTATATTGCTGTGTATTACACTAATATTCCTCATACACAAAATATACCAAACAAGACAATTTTGAACTACTCATTAGGATCACCACTTTGCTGCTATAAAATTACACAGAAGCTACATATTTTAGGAATAAAGGCCAAATTGGTCCTCTGCTGTTATTCTTTATTTTACCCCAAAGAACATGCACAGAAAAAGAAGAAACAGTGAAAACTATTGGACAGGGCACTGCCAGCCCTGTAACATATTCTAGATGCGGTATTAGAATAGTAAGTAACAATTCATTGTAAGGGAACTTTATCCATTGATATTATTGCCAGTTTCTTCCATAATTTTAATCTACCTATAAAGTCAAGTTTTCTTTAGATCACAAACACTACATGGAAACTAGAGGTGCACTGATAGATTGGTCCATATTGGATGGGCACCAATAAAAGGAAAATTGACATTATCAGCCATTGGCTTTTTTTGCCCAGAGGTGTATGGGGGCAGACTGAAGCCCCCACACAGTGAGGGAGTGGGACTAGGTTTTCATAGTTTCATAGTTGGTAGGATCAGAAGGGACCTAAGCAGATCATCAAGTCCACCCCTGCCATGGGCAGGAAAGAATGGTGGGGTCAGATGACCCCAGCAAGGTGATTATCTAGCCTCCTTTTGAAGACCCCCAGGGTAGTAGCAAGCACCACTTCCCTTGGAAGTTGGTTCCAGATCCTAGCTACCCTGACCATGAAGTAATGCCTCCTGATATCTAGCCTGAATCTACCCTCTGTCAACTTATCGCCGTTATTCCTTGTTACTCCCAGTAGTTCTCAGGGGAACAGGGACTCTGTCATTCCCTGCTGGTCTCCATTGGCCAGTTCACAGACGGACACCAGATCTCCTCTCAGTCTCCTCTTGTGTAGCCTCCGCTTGTAGGGCCTGCCCTGCTGCCTCCTGATCATGCGAGTGCCCTCCTCTGGACCCTCTCAACATTGTCCACATCCCTCCTGAAGTGCAGTGCCCAGAACTGGATGTAGCGCTCCAAATGTGGCCTGACCCATGCCATATAGAGGGGGAAGATCACCTCCTTGGACCTGCTCATGATGCATTTGTGGATGCATGACAAGGAGCGGTTAGCCTTCCTGACTGCATCCCCACATTGGCAGCCCATGTTCATCTTAGAGTCTATAATAACTCCAAGATCCTTTTCTGCCTCTGTGCTGACAAGAAAGGAGATCCCCAGCCTGTAGGTATGCTGCTGGTTGTCTCCCCCTAGGCACAGTACCTTGCACTTGTTAGTATTGAATCCCATCTTGATCTCATCTGCCCACCCCTGTAACCTGTCCAGATCCAACTGCAGCCTGTCCCTCCCTTCTAGTGTGCCCACTTCTCCCCACATCTCAGTGTCATCCGCAAATTTGAACAAGGTGCTTTTCACCCCCTCATACAAATCGCTGATGAAGATGTTGAACAGTGCAGGCCTGAGGACCAAGCTCTGGGGAATCCCACTGCCCACATCCCTCCAGGTCAAAAATGACCCATCCACCACCACTCTTTGGGTGCGGCCCTCCAGCCAACTGGCGACCCATCTGACTGTGTAGGCATCGACACCACAATCTCTTAATCTTTTAACGAGAATGGGGTGAGAGACAGCATCAAAGGTCTTCCTGAAGTCCAGGAAGACTACATCCACTGCGACGCTGCATCCAAGGATCTTGAGACCTGGTCATAGAAAGCCATCAGGTTGGTCTGACAGGACCTGCCTCTAATGAACCTATGTTGGTTGCCCCTAAGCATACAATCCCCCTGCTTGCCCCTTGCAGATGTGCACCTGGAAAATTTTCTCAAAGAGCTTCCCCAGGACCAAGGTAAGACTAACAGGCCTATAATTTCCTGGATTCTCCTTCCTCCCTTTTTTGAAAATGGGGACCACACTGGCCCTTTTCCAGTACTCTGGCACCTCACCAGAGCACCATGATTGCTCATAAAGTTGTGCAAGGGGGCCCGCAATGACTTTTGCTAATTGCCTCAGCACTCTGGGGTGGAGATCATCAGGATCTGCTGATTTAAACACATCCAATCCCACCAGAAGTTCCCCAACTAGGTCCTCCATGACCCTGGGCCTGGCTGTGCCTCCCCTGGGACTATCAAGGATCACACCGGAGAGGATGACTTGGTCCCTACTCAGAAAAATGGAGGCAAAGAAATTGTTAAATAGGTTAGCTTTGTCATCTGGTGAGACCACCAGATTTCCTAATGTGTCCTGCAGAGGCCCCACGTTACCCAAAACCTTCTTTTTCCCCCCTATATATTTAAAAAAAGATTTCTTGTTATCCTTGATCTGGGTTGCTAGTCCCAGTTCCATCTCCACCTTGACCTTCCTAACAGACCCCCTATAATCCCAGAACAGAAGTATAGTCCTTCCTGGTAACGGCCCCTTCTTCCATTGGGTGTATGCCTCCTTTTTAGCTTTGAGACGTTCCTGAATACTTTTGGTTAGCCATGGGGGCTTTCGAGCACTCTTGCCCCCTTTGATCCATGCTGGGATTGTCACCGTTTGGGCTTGGAGGATCGTCTCCTTCAGGAACGACCACTCTTCTTGGACTCCCAACTCCCTACCCCTCCAGGACCTCAGTGCCTCCCTGACTAGTTTCCTTAGTTCAATGAAATCTGCCCTTCTGAAGTCCAGGGATACTATCTTGCTACAGGCCTTTGCCACCCTGCGCTGGATGGTGAATTCCAGTAGGTGATGATCGCAATCGCCCAGGTGATAGGGCACCCTCAGTCCCCTTACCAGGTCGTCACTTGTGGCCAGGACCAGGTCTAACAAGGTATCTACCCTAGTGGGACCGTGCGCACCTCCTGGGTTAGATGGATATCCTGTAACAGCTAGGAACCTACATGAGTGGTCAGACCTGGCTGACTGTTCTTCCCAGCAGATGTCCGGATAGTTTAGGTCCACCCACGATGACCACAGCTTTGACTTAACTGCCTCCGCGAACCAAACTGAGAATTCCTGGTCTAGATCTTCTCCCTGGTTGGGTGGTCTGTAGTAGACCCCCACCGATAAGTCCCTTTCGCCCCAACCCGCTTGTATTCTGACCCAGAGCACTTCAGTCTGCCCCTCCTCTGATCCAGTGCTTCTCATTGAGGATGTGAATTATTCTTTGACACACCCCCACCATCCTCCCTGTTCTATCCCTCCTATACAGCCTATAGCCCTTGATGTTCACCACCCAGTTGTGTGTTGGATCCCATCATGTTTGGGACAGGGGCTGCCCAGCCAGGACAGAGCCACGGGCGGCTCGTCCAGGGCAGCATGGGGGGGAGGGGCTCCCTGCCACTGTGCACCCCCCCCCCAGGGGAGGCACAGGGGGCATGTGACCCCTGGATTTGTGCATGGGGTGAGGGTGGGCTGCCCACTGCAGGATAGGGCCATGGGCTGCATCAGCCTCTTCCCAGTGGTGGGCTGGCCTAGGCTATGCTCATGGCAGGTGGTGGCAGGGAAGGACAGGCAGTAGTGGCACTGGGAGGGGAGCTACAGGGTGCCCTACAGCCACCCAAAAGTTTGCCATAGCATAACATCTTTGATGTTTGAAGATGAAAAAGTAAACATCTCCCAACTATTTTGAGAGGAATACACCTAAGACTAACAGGGCAATACAATGCAAGATTTTACATCATCATTTTTAAAAATTGGGACTATTACATTTTCATCCAATGCTTTGAATACATGCCTTCTAAAATAAGTGGACTGAAATGTTGGGTAAAATTGGACACCACTAGTCAATGAATGCCTCAAACATTTCTGGGGGAAGAAAATCAAGGTGAGGGACTTTTTATTTCTCAGTGAGGATATCTCTGACTTTACTGTCTCACCTCTAAAAGTCAATTAATCTGCTTGCAACTTAAAAAAACAACATTTCTTTTAATGAGGAGTTACCATTTCCTTCATCATCTCTAAACTGCTAAACTTAAAAAGAAAATAAAACCCCACAAAATCTGAAAATAAAACCCCATGCATCCCCAGGAATATACACCTCAGAAATTAAGCTCTTTTTTTTGGCCCTTTGGCTATTTGCAGTTTTGTTTGCTCTTTACAGAAATAAGAGGAAAATAGATCTCTCCATTAATGGGAATTTTAAGTACTGGGCTAATGAGGAAAAAATATTTGGCTTCTTTAACAATTCACAGCCTGTCCTATACTCCTTAAGTGTACTTGTGTTATTTGCCAAAATAATACATGTCAAATCCAATAAAAGGCAATCAGGGCTCATAGCAGAGATAGTATCTTCTAATAAGCCAACAAGATTTTTCAAAAATCATCTCTACTATGAGTCCTGATGGCCTTTTCCTCTAGACCAATATGGCTATAACCTGGAAATCCAATAGAATCATCTTGTTTTGTGCTAAGGTCCACTGCTTCATTTTATCTTTATCATTTTCTCTCTTGGCCCAGATCAAGTGTAGTTCCTGTTCTTATAAACTGATAATGAATAACCTTACTGTATTTCTTTAGCAAAAATTCTAAATATCAATGTTATTTTATTATATATACACACTTTTATTGTTCATTTAATTGTACTGCTTTGGTGAAAGCTATAAATAAACTATTACTCTGACAGTGGACATTGTGGAAAAGTTCCCAACGTAACTGAAGTGGAAGAGTTTTCTGGAGTGAAATGTCTCTGCCCATTCATTTATTTTAGACTCAGTGGCAATACTAAAAATAAAGCCAATTTAATATCCAAACTAGTTTTGGGGGCATTGGAAGTCCAATAGCCACTCACCACCGTACATTTAGTTTTAAAAATTACATAATTAGACATACCACACCCCTATGCCCTTAAGTACTAAAGAGAATCCTTCCACCTCTCCCATCTGGAAGTTCTTTAATTATGCTCCAGCAAATTATGCAATTATGAATCAGTGCAATTTTGTGCATAAAATGTATGACCGCACATAATTTTGCATAATTTAACCCGGGCAGGCATAATTTAACACTCCAGCTGGGGAGCCCTATGTGGAGGCACTGAGCGTGGTGCTGTGCTACTGGACTTCTAGTGAGTAGGGAGGGGAGGCTCCTGCCTGCAACTGAGTGGGGGGGAGGGAGGGATGTTTTAGGTAGGCTTGCTGGTATGTGGGGTTTGTGGGGCCGCCCAGGGGGGCAGAGGGGATATGGTGCAAGAGCCCCTGCCACCAGTAGTGGCAGTAGCAGCAGCAGCAAGCGGCAGGCCCTCAGGGCACTCATGTTCATGGCAGGCAGAGCCCCACAGCAGCACAGCTGAGTTTCAGGGGTTGCCTAAGGCAGCAGGTTGGCACAAGCCTTCAACCCAGACTGGGCTAGCTCCATGCCAGGCCAGCTCTTGGCGCTCACAGCAGTGCAAGTGGGAGCCATGTACCATCAGGCTGGGCTGGCTGGCTCTGTGCCTCCACATGGGGCTTCCAGCACTCCAGCAGGAATCCAGATGCAGAGGCATGGAGCTAACCCAGCCCAATGGCACGCAACTCCATGCCTCCACATGCAGCTCCCCACAGGGTTGCTGAAAGCCCTCACGTGGAGGCATGGAGCCCATCTGACCTGATGGTGCACAGCTCCTACATGCAGTGCGGCAAGCCACAAGAGCTGCCATGGCGCCAGCCCAGTTTGGTTTGAAGGCGCATGCCAGCCAGGCAAGCCAAGCCAGCTCAGTACCACCATGTGCAGTACCTGGAAGCCAGCACATAATTTTCAATTTTTCTGCACATAATTACCTGGGATGTACTTAACACCCAAGAACCACAGAGAAAGACTTAGTGGAATTTAATGTACACAGAGGACATCAACCCTATAGAAACAACATCTAGCACGTTCAAAGTTCATTAGCACGCTAGATGGAGAAAGAGAGAGAATCCTTTCAAAGAAAGACTACAAATATTAAAAAAGAAAATACTATATTCAAAGCAATGGTATATTACAAGTCAGTTAGCAGACCTTCTTTTCAATGGGCTGGCTGAGTAGCCAGAGATCAAGGTATATTAAAATATTTGCATAGGTCTTTTGGTAGTTTCAGCTAGATCAAGAAGGGCTGCAGTCTGGACCTGATTTGTATTAGTTAAATAAAAACGTACTTTTAAAACAACCTACCCTTTGCATAGATACTATGCAGCTCTCAAGTACTTATTAATCTCCTCTTTAAGCATCTTCATTGCTGCCCAATAGACATTCTATTACATTATTCATCCATAACTACATATTGCAAAGTACTTACACATTTTTTCCCCCAACTCAAAAAAAAAAAAAAAAAGATAACCTAAAAATTATTAGAACTTATCTGTTACAGAGAGTGCATGTAACACAGTAACTAAGTAAATAGAGCAAAAGTGGAACCTGCACGTGTTGAAGTGACTTCTGAAGCAACACCTACTCTTGGTGTAAAGTTGAGAGAGCGAGCAATTCAGGCAGGTGAGAAGTAAGAATTTATAGAGTAAATTTCACAAATATCTTAAGGGCTTGCAAAATCATACCCATGAAAGTGCTATCAGAAGAGCCCTAATGTATGCTCCTGCACCACAATCAGAGCATGAGAGAGAGAAATTACGTGCACAGATTTTGGCCACTTGGACAGCTTTTGTACTGAAGTGGCTGACCCCGATCTTTTTTTTCAAAGGCTGTGAATAGTCATTCAAATTTCTAAGTGGTTTAGTCTTGTTTAGATACTTGCTCTTTCAATATCCAGGGTGTACATTAAAGTCATCCTTCTGGATGCCAGGATTTGAGTGAAAAATATATGCACAGGTAGAAAAGCCAGAAAACTGTTTTCAAACCCTCTTAGGCATAATACACAATCATATTATGGAATCTGTGCTCCTCGCTAAAATCCGATGCCAGTCACTTAACTGGGTTTTACTTGCCAATTCAGAAAAGAAGGAAGTTGGTAAGTATTAGTCTCAGTTAAGTGTTATCAAGGACCATCACATATAAACTGTCACTTCTGGACATTCTACAAATGAAAATCTTCTCTTTATAGCACCAGATGAAATAACTACACACTTACAATTTTTACAGATATGATCAGTACAATGTTCAATTCTGAACAGTCAATCTCATATAATTCTAAACATAACAGAACAGTTCTTGGACTATGTTACAGGATAAGGTTGTTCACATTTCATGTACACCATCTGCATGATTATATATTTCTACTTTTATTTGAATGTGAGTTTCAAGTTCTCCGCATACCAGTTTCCAGAGCACTACCATATACACTATATGGAATATACATTTAGAAATCTAGGAAAAACATTCTGCAATACCACAATCCTGAACTAAACATCCCATTCAAGTCAGCACTTACAGGACATGTGAAAAAGCATAAGCAAAACAAACATCTGCATCCTGCCAGAAAAATACAGGAACCTGTTTGTTGCAAAGAAAAGGGAAGAGATTCTTCCAAAGGCAGGAAGATGTACTCTGCTCTTACTAAAACATGACATGGTGAATTAGAACCGGATGTTTAATGCAGTGGTACAGTACTGCACAAGGTTTTTCCTTGAATTTAACTGTATCTTCCATCAAGTGTAAATGGCAGCACTCTAGAGACTAGTAAGTGGAGAACTTGAAACTAACATTCAGATAAAAGTAAAGATATATACAACTGTTTCTCAACCTGTGCGCCATGGCACAAGTGTGCCGCCAGAAATGAACAGGTGTGTCACAGAATTTTGCCATGGCAATGAGCTACACTAGGTATGAGGATGGGGAATGCCTTAACAGGTGTGCCGAGGCGAATTCTTATTCATATAAGTGTGCCTTGGGCTGGAAAAGGTTGGGAAGCACTGATATAGAAGAGACATAACAATAAGATTTTGAAGAACATCCAAGTGTGACATGCTGGTCCTTGACATACACTAAGCCATGACTAATACTTACCACAAAGCTGCTTAGCATGAACTCTCTGGAGAACAAGCCAAGCAGCATAAGGATGTCTTCCTGTGAGGCAGAACTATTTACAGCAGAAATTCTCTGCTGCGGTGCTGTGCACCAGATCCTTTAAAGAGCATCACAAGCCATGAGGAGATACCCAAGGTGTGAAGAGATAAACAGATAATGGCAGTCCCAAGCTTGTCTCTGTCTGGCTGTTCCCTGACCACCACTGCAGCAGGGCTAGGCAAGATGAGCGCTGCAACATAGATTAAATTAGTTTCTGAAGCTGGAAGCCACTTAATTCAGTAGTTATGGAAAGATGCCTCCAGCACAACGACGTTCAAGGCCACTTCTGAAGTACTACCTGTCCCACAACCCACTGCAACTGCCTTGGGGAGGCGACACCCCACCCAAAGCTCGCCACCGTGGGCCACAGACCAGCCTGCCGGTCCCGCCCCACCGCGGAGGATGGGGCACCAGGGCGGCAAGTCCCACAGCTGCCTCCTCCCCGCGGCCAGGTTCCCCCGGCGCGGACCTCCTCGCTCCCCGGCCTCAGGGCAAGCTCCTGGGGGCAGCAGCTGCTACGCAGGCCCTCTCCCCCGTCCACAGGAGGCATCAGTTCCTGGGCAAAGGGGTGCGGGGACCGTGCCGGGAGCCACCCCAGGCGCAGCACCCCACCGCGCCCCTCACCAAGAGCTCCATATTGGTGGCCAGGCGGAGCCGCGGCTTGTGCTTCTTGATGAGGCCCCGCAGGGTGCTGCGCGGCGCCGCGCGCTTCATCCAGATCCAACGGCCGCCGCCAACGGTCGCGCTCCCAGCAGTTCGAACGCACCGCCGCGCAGGCGCGCCTGCGAGAGGGCGTGGCCTCCACGTTGCAAGCCTCACCCCCACCCCGCGGCGATCCGGACCTGGCAGAGGCAGCTTCCGCCGGAGTCACGTGGCCCAGAGTGGCAGCTTCCGCCGGGGTCACGTGGCCTAGGCTAAGCTCCCCTCTCGCCCACCAATCGCGAGAGCGCTGCGCTCGTCCCAAATCCCTTCGGGAGTGGCGGGCTGGGAGGAGGCTGGGGTGCTGTCTGGGCAGAGCGGTGTGGAGGGGCTCCTCGTTTGCTTGCGCCTCCCAACCTAGTCACAGACTACCACCTCTGTGAAACCCCAGCATGACCCTCCCCAGCCGCCGGCAATATGCTGTTGCCTATATTCCTTATGACCAGTTCCAAAAAAGGAGGACACCTGGCGGGGTGGTAATATGATTGCGAAGGGGGGCAGTGACATGCCCTTGCTCTGCCCTTACTCCTCACTTCCAAGCCATGCCCCCCGCAAGCCGTGCTGCTTCCCTCACTCCAGCCCCCCTCCCTGCTCTTGCTGGTGCTCGTCACTCCCGACCTGCAACCCAGCCAGCACTGCCTGTTCTCTGCTCTCCTGACACTCACTCCCAAACCACAGGCCCCTCTTAGTGCCCCTCACTCCCACCCGCCTCGTCCTGCTCCCCATGCCCAGCCCTGCAAGCACAGGCACTGGGATGGCCCAGGCTTGCAGCTCCTTGCTGCCCCTTCCCCCCTCCCTCCCCCTGCCCTGCTCACCGCTGCACCCTAGTGCTGGAGTAAACTTTGATGCTGAGCAGAGCAAAATCCCAAATCCCAGATGTGCATTGATATTTTTAAAAAATGCCCGAGGGGATGGGAGAATGCAAAAAGACGACATGGCCAGGAAAACCTGAACAAGTGGTGACCCTACATATGGCAATCAGAGTGATGGGGCAGTGATGAAGTTATGGTTGTGGGGCCCAGCCTCCAGCCTTATTTTGGCCCAGGTCCACCAGCCTGCAGCGCTTCCTGCGGGTTTGGAAACTTGGCAGAGAGGGAGGCAACCATGGCAGCATTAATTGTTCCCCTGCTGTCAAATTTCCAGATGCATGTGACGTCTCTGCAAAGTCCCTGTGAAGGCCTTAAGACAAATTGCAAAAAAAAAATCTTTTTCTGCAAGTTTTTGGGCTCATGCGCCCTTCATCAGGCTCACAAATTTTTTTTTTTTTTTTTGCAATTTCTCGGTCTAATAAGAGGTATAATTTTGAAACCAAGAGTTCTAGATTTTGGCATTTCTTTTTTAGCTGACACTTCAGATTGAGCTACTAGTGCTGAGCAACTAGTTCCAGAGACTGTTCATGAATATCTGCTTATATGTTCCTTGATTGTGTCCATGTTGTTTCTGTGTTCCCTTGAACAATTGAGTTTTACTGACACTTTTCCCTGAGGATTTGACACCCACTTTTCCCCAACCATATCCCACACGCAGTTCCAAGAGGGGGAGATGCAGGAGCTGTCAGTCCTGGCATCCCAGAACTGGATTCCCATATGCCAGAAGGACCTTCAGACAGGTGATTAAGGTAGCCACAGCAAACCAAAGCAGATGGAGAGAGCACCAGAATCTGGTTCCTTACATCTGTTGTGATCATTCAAATAGCTCAAATTATGCATGAAAATCTTATTTTCATGTATTCAGTATTAATCCACAAAGAGCATGGGTTTTTTGGTAAAATGCAAGGATATGAATCAGTATCAAAATTCGCTACTATGACTCCGTGTTTTAGCTAATTTTGCTATAAATGTAGTTTTGTGAATTGGAGAACAGTATCTGAAGAACAGGAGCAAGCTTAGGCTTGTAATTTGCCAGCTCTGCAGGATTATTCTGCTGTCTAAAAATCACACTATTTTTTCAGCCATAATCATCACTCTTTATCAGTCTATACCAATTATAAAAATCTGGAGTTGGTGTTTCCTATATTCTTTTGTTGATGGTGCAGGGGCAAGGAAAGAACATAAATTATTTTTCTGCAGCTTAACTGCAGCAGTTGCAGTTACTGGCTCAGTAGTACTGACAGCAATAAAGTAAATTAAGTGGGTAAGACGCAAAGACCTCTTTTGGATCCTATACTTACATGTACTGCAGTCTGCACACACAAATTTCCATTGGCATCAGTAATAGATGAACAAGATGATTGGCTGAAGTAAATTAGAATAACTCCATTGGCCCTTACATCTGGTGGGGATTTGGTCATAAAGATCATTTATGACCCACAAGAAGCTGCTATAGGCAAAATATCAGGTTTTCTCACTATAATAGCATTTTATGAGTTTGAAACTTTTTAATGATCTTTATACACAACAGATGAGATAAGAAGAACAATGATTTGACATGCTATTTATCTGGACTTACCCACAGACAAGTGTTTTAATAGAAAAACTCTGATGAATACTCTTTAATTTTTCTTTGCCCAGTTAACTTTATGATCTGTTAATGGATGTATCATTCATTTTTGGTTATGAAACATAGTATTTATTATCATATATCTGACTCAAGCCCAAATTTTATTTGCCAAATTTTCATTCTCTGGCATTGAAAAAAAAGTTGCAAAGCACAATGATTATCATTATTCATGAGCAAGGAGCTGAAAACTCACGAGATAAAATATATTAAGTATTTTTTTTTGTTTAATTATAGGTTCTGTGCCAGTAGAAGGATCATATCATTGATTTCAACAGGGAAAACTAGCCCTTAAGGATATTTTTAATGTATTCCCTCTGGCAGTAAAGAATCATGTAAATTTAATATGTTCCTTCCTTGTGTAAAAATTTAATCTAAAAATTGACATATAGATGTAAAAGTAAAACAAAAAGCAACATTTGTGATTTCTATAAATTGAAACAGTACATTCTAGTAATTTACTACATTGATGATATTATTTATGGGTAATGATATTATCATTTATATATCTCAGCAAACAACTGTTTAGTGGTTTTGATTCTTTTTAAACAGTTTACATTTACTACACAGTGGTGCATTACAGAGAAACTGTGACAAACTAGAAGTTATACTAGATCTTGATTCTGAGATATCAATTAAGTTTTTCTTGAAAAGTTTTGCCAGAATCCATAATGTTTCTGTGTAAGGCTTCTATACAATAGCTAAGAGGAAATTACAAAATATATGCAGTGAATTTTGAAAAAGCTGAAATTACAAGATGTGATATTTCAGTGCAATTTTATGAAAAATCTACAAGTTCTCATCTTTTCCTAACTCAAAAATAGGATGAGTTTCACATCCATTTCCAACTAGAAATAGTCCTAGTTTCAAGCAAAAATCTCCAAATCTGAAACATTTAAAGGTTTAAAAAATGATTATTTTAATAATGAATTACTTCATTAACTTAGTTATGAAAAGGTGCTTTAGGTAGGAGGCAAATTGCCTCTTACTTTTCCAGCTGTAGTATAACCCCTTACTACCCTTCCTGCCATGTTAGGCTTTCCTTTAAAGACAACATAGCTTTTAAAAATAGTTCTGAAAGAAATCATTAATTTGAATAGCAACATGCATTTAGGACTTCCTAAAAGGATGAAGTAACTTCTACATTCTTTTCTGAATAGATTTATTATATCATCATCAAAATTTTGTGACTTTTGCATCTTTAGTATTTTGATCGTATAAACTTACCATAACAATGCTGTGACTAAAAAGAGACATACCTACCCCCTAATATTAATGTACTGCAAATCAAGAAATATTATTGGCCATAACTTTTCAATGAAGCAGTATATGAATTTTAAGACTGACTTTCCCTCTTATCTAAAACATTGGCTAATGAATTAAGTTATGTATAAATTATATAAGCTTAAGAAATGAAGATGGTGAAAATACTGGCTTGAATAAAAAGGTTCTTTTCAGTTTATGTTTTTTTTAAACAAGACAACATCGGTCTCAGATTACATTTTTTCTCTCTTTGTGCCCTCCGCATCTATGGCTTTTGAATATATCAACAGTGATATTTTGGTACTTTCCTGATTTTGGCATTTTACCAATTCATTACTTTACAAAAGAAATCTTACTGAAAAAAAGTTGAACATTAGATTTCATCATATATATGATATTTTTAATCATTATCCATATTTCTGCTTAGCCAGGTCTATTTGTATTTCTTTTTTGGTCAAGTGATGAATGTAAAGTAGTTAATGGTGCTAATCCAGTTTCAACTGTTGTTGGAAGACTTTGAAACATATCCTGCATATGAATGCCAATGCCTAAACTCTTTTGATGTGCTGTCAGTGATGACAAGATATCTCCAAAACAGAACATAGCAATCCAGCAAAAGTAAACAATGCTATGATGTAGATGATAGGTTTGATCATAGCCCTTAGAGATAAGTAGAGTGTCTCTCCATGTATTCCATTTGTATATTTCTTTTTTGTTTTGGCTTGACTGTAGAATAATTGGTATTTAGCAGTGACTCCCACTGCTAAATATCAATACAGATATTAAATAAAGAAAAAATAAAGGAAAGATTTATATCTTTCATCCACAGAACTAGTCTGTTGCATTGAAAGAAAACAAGTGTTATAGTTGCCACTAATTTTAATAGAGCAAATACTAGAAGCTCAAAAGTTAGAATGGTTGTGATCATATACTTAAACTTCACAAAGAAAAAGAAGGTAATATTTAGAGTCAGACAGTTGTCTTTTTTCCCTTCAAAAGATTCACCATGTTTATTTTCAGGTACCAAAATTAGACACTACAAAATTCATATGGGGATAAAGTTTAAAGATTTACTAGAAATTTATGATAGTGGTTAGTCAGAAAGGATTGGAACCTGGGATCCAGCCCTGCCATATGTAATATAAATTGAGACTTCTGACATGGTGCATAGTTTATAGGACTTTGCAGAGGCACAAAGTGTTAGGGTAGACCAGAGGGTTGGTCCAAGGGGATATGCTAGAACAGGGATTACTGGAGAGAGCACGGAGGTGAAGACAGGTATCAGTCTGCATCTGAAGTATCAAGCTGGGGCTCGCAATGGAACCATGGCTGAGGCAATTCAATGGTCATACTAGGAAGTCTCTGCCTGGGACAGGAACACTTAGAAAAAGACAGGCAGTAATGAAATAATGGAGGATGGGAACTGATGGGCACAGTAGTTAGAGCAGACACAGACAGAAATCCAGCCAGAAGTGAGGTACAAGCTACACAAGGTACAGGCAGGAACTAGGCAGAGTAAGGCACGGGTGTAGGCTAAGCAAAGGCAAAGATCGGGGCTCAGGGTCAGGCTAGACGAGCTTCAAGTGGGAACTAAGCAGACATGTTGTTCATAGGATCCCAGGCAGGCGAGGAAGAACAGCCAGGCAATTTGTTTATTCAGACAGCTCTCTGCTATATGGTGTGAGTGTATGTAGGCCAGCGTGGGCACAGCCCTCTTGCTGAGGTCCCTGTGGATGACATTGCCAGTGCCCCAATTGCCTCCAGCTGGGGCCTGGACCTGGATTAGCCCCAGCTGGGCCTAAATTTATTACACAAAGGTCCATTTGTCTGCTGTAAATTGTGTGATTGGACTGATATCACTATGTAAGTTGCAGTCCAGTGGTCTAGTTTATATTTAGAGATATTCTGAGTGGCCATTGATCACATATGTTGCCTGAAATATTAAATCCCTTGCATTATTCTTGAGATAATTTGATGAAAGGTCACATTTATAATGTGGGTTTAAGGCCTTCATTTTCTTTTAATTTCTTTAAAGAACTGTTGAATTTAGTTGACACTTCAGATTAAGTCACTAGAACTGAGCAACTAGAGCCAGAGCCTGTTCATGAATATTTGCTTACATTTGCCTTGGCTGTGTCCATGTTGTTTTTGTGCTCCTTTTGTAGGATAATTTGAGATTTTGTCAGTTGGTAAGGTTTTTTGCTAGTCAAAAAAGTGTTTCTCAGATTCCTAAGACACAAGAGTCTGAAAACATCCCCTTCCTGTTCCTTCTGCTTCTGGCTGCTGTTTCTCCCCTCCTCTTTCCTAAAGATAGCCTTCAAGGAGAAACTTGATGCAAAATTCTCCTTCATCCTGTCCACTCTGATAGCAGGGAAAAATGGGTTTTCTAATCCTTGGGGAAAAGGTTCTCAAATGAAATTTGTTCTATCCCTGCTATTACTGGTTGCTGCTGTTCCTCTGCTTCCCAAGAAGTCAGGAACAGATCGTAAGGTCACTAAGAGCATTGAAGTGATGTAAAATGACCTTTTCCTGCCTGATTTCTCGTACATCCAGGGTATAGATGCAGTGGATCCCCCATACAAACATTTGCTAAAAGAATACACAGGTTTATTAGATACATTTAAATATCTCAGACCAAACTCATGCAGGAACATACTTAAGCCTTTTAAATGCATACAGTTAAATCCATGGTACAAGTGGGATGGTTGCCCAGAAACTGATTCACTCTAATCCTTTGCACTGCTTCTGATAATGAAATATGGCACACTGAATTCAAAGAAGTCCAACAAAATGACAAACTTGGTTACCCTTCAAATGGAACTTTGCAAGAGTGAATTGGTTGTTGATTACTTGTACATTGCACCCTGCAGGATAGAGCTGAGCCACAATGTAATCTTTATGTGTGAACATGATGGACGGTAAAGAAATGCCAACTGCAGTATGCCAAGATTTTGGGTACTTGATATTATAACTTCCAAACGCATAGAAGACATCTATAATACAATAAGAAGACTAGTCTTATCTGTCAGAGTATGGGCATGTATCCTGCCATCAATGAGTTATGAGAGGAGAGAAAATAATGAGAAACAGTTTCCCTTCATTTTGCTGTAATAACCATTCAAAAATGAAAAAGACAGTATTTGAGGACACTTAACACCCTCTGGATGAATTAAGCAATTTGTTTAATGCCAAGATGATTCATCCTAGTTTCCAGGATTGAATGCTAATGCAAGGCAAACCATTTGAGGCTTAGTCTTGAGTCTACTGTACACAAAACTCTGCCACCTATATTCTGTATAGCTTTGGGGAAATTACTTTATTTCTCTGGGTCCAGTGGCCCATTTACAAAATGGGGATAATAATACTTCCTCTCAGATCCTCTTTGTGTATTTCAAATATAATTTCTTCTGGACGAGTACTGTCTTATTTGTATGTGTGTTGACTAAGCCAGTGGCACTCAACCTTTTAAAATTTGAGGCACCACTCAGAAAATCCAACCTCTTTGTTTTCACTTTTTTTTTTTATTACTGAAAAATAATAGAGCAATTCTTCTGCTGCAAAGAATTCACAAAGACCACAACAGGGCAGAATGCTTTTAACACTATGGATTCCTCTTTGAAATCTCCGGGTTTAGTTTATGACACCTAACAGTACTAGCTTTGCTTGGTACCCCATGGCACCCTTGAAAAGATCTCACAGTACCCTGGTTCAGAATCACTGGCTTAAGCAGTGCGGCCTTGATCTCAATCAGGACTTACAAACCTTTTATAGTACCATTGGTCTCTTTATTATTGACAGTATTATTTCTCCAAAGCTAAGAAATGTTAATTGGGCATTTTTTCTCTGTCACAAAAGCAAGCATTTTACAATTAATGTATATTGAAGGAAAGATGAAATACACAACTCCAAAAAAAGCAGGACAAATATTAAGAGGTTTAAGGTGCAATTTGGATAAGCACTCAGAAATTCAGCTGTTCACCTGAACCTGCTGAAACCACAAATTTGAATTGGATTTCATGATATTTTTCATGAAAAATAAATATTATGTTTTATGGTTTTATCTGCTTTATCTCAGGTCAGAATTAATAAGAACATAGATTTCCTTTATTATACTGAAACTTCCCATTCAAAATAAATTGTCCCCAAGTGAATCAGGAAATGCTGGGTTTCCTTAAAAATGAGAATAATACATATTTAAAATGAGTCCAGCTCTGAACTTTCAAAAAGTTCTGGTTTAGGGGTTTGTTTTGCTTTGATCCGTTCAAACACTTAATGCATCTTTTATAGGAACCGTTTTGTCCATTCTTTTTTAAGAATAATAGAACAGATTATTAGAACGACATTACACCATGGGTATGGACAGTGTTACATTTATGCCAAAGGGAACTTTTTTTTTTCTGGCACAAAAAAGAGGAAGAAATTGAAGTACTTGCATAGTCAAAACAAAAAATAGGACAGCCCTGCAAGGGTTTTTTGGCTCTTCTGTGAAAAAGAGAGAGCACTTCCAACCAGAAAGATCTCTCTTCTTCCAGTCCAAGCTGAATGGTTGTAGTCTTCTCCCATGCCTTACACAGACCAGTGAACCTGGTCTGTAGAAGGCATATGGGCATTTCCCCACCACTTGATACCTCTTGATATTCCTTGCACCTTCCACAGACCCATGTGACCACAGTCTGGGAAAATCACAAAGGCATATTTCCACCTCTCAGTTCATCCAGGGGCTGGGAGAAGTCAAGCAGAAGGCAGAGGGGGCCATTTCTCTACTGCTTGACTCCTCACAATATCAGGAAGAGTTGACTTACTGCCGCCTCCTCCCCACCCATGCCATTCCCAAACTGGTGACCTGGTCTAGTCTGGGGATGGCAGAGATTTACCCAATGCAGGAGCCCTGCGCTGTTTGCCAGTCAGGGAGAGGCAATTCTAGGCTGGAAAGCCTGTATACTTACCCTCTCACCAGGATTCCCAGAAATTTGTCAAGCTAGAAAAGTCCCTAGCCAATTAAATGATATTCCTTCAGAAACACTAGTTTCCCAGAAAAGTTTCCTTACACCTTCATAGATTCATAGACATTAAGGATGGAAGGGACCTTGGAAGATCATCGAGTCCAGCCCCCCACCACAGGGGCAGGAAGTCAGCAGGGGTCATAGGATCCCAGCAAGGTAGACATCCAAAAGTCTCTTGAAGGCGTCCAAAGTAAATGCTTGAACCACCTCCAGCCGCAGTCTATTCCAGACCTTAGGGGCTCGGACAGTAAAGAAGTTCTTCCTTATGTCCAGCCTGAAACAGTCATGGAGGATTTTGTGACCATTAGCCCTTGTCATCCCTTGGGACACTCTGGTTTCCCCCAAATCCTGGTGAACACCCCGATAAACTTCTAGGTGGCCATCAAATCGCCCCTGAGCCTGCGCTTTTCCAGGCTGAAGAGTCCCATGGCTCTCACCCTCTCATTGTAAGGTCTGTTTTCCTGGCCTCTGATCATGCACGTGGTTCTCCTCTACACTCTCTCCAGCTTCTCCACACCCTTTTTGAATTGTGGAGCCCAAAACTGGATGCAGTACTACAGCTGTGGCCTCACCAAGGCCAAGTACAATGGGAGAATGACATCCTGGGATTTGCTTGAGAAGCATCTATGGATGCAAGCCAGAGTTTTGCTCGCTTTGCTGGCTGCAGCATCACTTTGAAGGCTCATGTTCATCTTATGGTCAATTATGACCCCCAAGTCCCTTTCGTCTGTAGTGGTAGCCAGGGTAGCAGTGCCGAGCCTATAAACATGCTCCAGGTTTTCTTCCCTGTGGGAAGAAAAAGTGGGAAACCTTGCATTTTTTGGCGTTTGTGACATTCGGGGGTCGCCCTCAATGATACCCCACCATGGGTCACCACTCTCCCCCATCTCGCCTGCCACGACTTTGATGGAAATTAGTTATTTGAAGGAGGTGTTCAGTGGAGATCTTAATCACTAGAGTGGACTCCCACCAAGGGGTACTCACAACTGCGAGATCCGATGTTTCACGAGGCTCTGCCACCCCTACACCTCGTCCACTCACCAACCGGTCACATGCTGGTTTGATGGGGTCACGATGAAGGACCCAGGTCTGTTGGTCAACTGGGGCTTCTGGTCCCTCAGAAGAAATAT
>JAGPOW010003642.1:98086504-98106540 GCA_030014935.1 Caiman crocodilus | reverse complement strand
GTCCTTCTCTCTCGCTCCTTGAGCTCTCTCTCGGGCCTCGGAAGCTCCGTCCACTCTCTCTCGCTTTCTCAGAGTTACAAAAAGCTTCCGCCAGCCGCAGAGCTTCTTCGCTAGACTGTGGTTGGTGCCTCCGCACCCACCTCTGGGTATCCTCTTCTAAATCCCATACAAACTGCTCCAACAAAATTTGGTCTATTACACCCGCCCGATCGAATTTTCCCACCGGTAACCATTTCTGTAGATCATCCCAGAGGGTCTGCAATAAGCTTCGTGGCCGCCTACCTCCTCCTGATTTCTGGGCCCTAAAAGCCAGCTGGTAATTCTCCGGTGAAATTTCAAGACGGTATAAAATTGCAGCTTTAACCATCTCATAATCCTGGGACTCTTCTCTAGATAAGGCTCTTTAGGCTGCCTGGGCTTCGTCGATTACCTGGGTTCCTAACTGATAATCCCATTGACTCCGGTCTAACCCGATCTGTGTGGCCACCCACTCAAAAGCCTTGAGATAGGCCTCGGGGTCATCATCTTTGGTCATGCGGGGCATTCTAAACCCTGCCACATTGCGCTGCATCCATTCTTGCTGATTTGCCCCCTGCAGCTGCTGGACTGCCAGCAATTGCCCTACGGCCTGAACCGCTTGGGTTAATACCTCCATTGGGTTTGACCCTGCTGGCTGCATCTTGTTTTCTTTTCCCAGGTGGGGCTTTGCCCTGCAGGTATTGACGCTGATGCTGATGCCTTATTCCCGGCCAATGCACCACTGTGACGTTCTGGGGTCGCCTTCAATGATACCCCCCGTGGGTCACCACTCTCCCCGGCGCAAAGCTTGCTGAGGCTTTTAAACTTTCCCGCAGTGGCCGCACCGGCCGCCACGATTGGCTCCGCTGCTCCCTCTGCTGGGAACAGCCATCTTAAAGCGCGGCGCAGCAGTGACTCGTGCGGCTGTAATGGCGGCGGCGGCTACTGCCGCCGCGTTCCTGATTCCGGTGCTGTCGACCCTCCGGGAGGTAAGTAGGTCATCTCGGGGTCCCCTGGAGGCTCTGCTGGTCCCCGGCAACCCTCTTCCTTCTTCCCTGGTGTCGCTGCTGGCAGCACATCACCATCACAGTGTTAAACATCATCAGGTTCTTGTCCACCCATTTCCTGAGCCTGTCAAAGTCAGCCTGGATCACCCTTCTGTCCTCAGATATGGATGCTTTACCCCAGAGTTTGGTGTCATCAGCTAACTTGGCCAGTCCACTTCTTATACCAATGTCCACATCGTTAATGAAGATGTTGAATAGTATAGGCCCAAGGACAGATCCTTGGGGGACCCCACTGGTCACAGGGCACCACAACGATTGACTTCCATCAACTACCAACCTCTGGGTCCTACCATGGAGCCAATTCCTCAGCCAGCAAATCGTGGTGAGGCTGAGGCTGCAGTTAGGCAGTTTTGCCAACAGGCGATCATACGATACCAGATCGAAGGCTTTTTTAAAGTCAAGATATATGATATCAATCTCTTCTCCCTTGTCCAGGTGATAGGTCACCTGGTCATAAAAGGAAATAAGATTGATCAAGCAAGACCTATCCGCATTAAACCCGTGCTGGCTATCCCTCAGGATGTTGTTGTTAGCCAGTCCATTAAGGATGGCCTCTTAAATAAACTTTTCTAAGACCTTCCCCAGGATAGAGGTCAGACTGATGGGCCTAAAGTTAGGTGGATCCACTTTCTTCCCTTTCCTGAAGATAGGCACCACATTGGCCTTCTTCCAATATTTGGGCACTTCACCAGAACGCCAGGAGTTTTCAAAGATCCATGCCAGGGGCTGAGCTATGATGCTTGCCAGCTCCTTGAGTACCCTGGGGTGTAATCTATCAGGACCAGCTGACTTGAAGGTATCCAGCCTCTCAAGGTGTTCCTTCACAAGGTCAGCATTGATGGAGGGTAAGGAATCTCTTTCACCCAGGTCTTCCCATCCTGTAATGGGTAGGGGCATCTCTTGGGACTGGTGAAAGACCAATGCAAAGTATCCATTTAGCACAATGGCTTTTTCCTGGGCATCAGTTGTCAGTTGTCCCACCTGGTTTAGCAGGGGTCCAATTTTACCCTTGCTTTTCCTCAAGCTCCCCACATATCTAAAAAGGACTTTTTATTGTCCTTGATACTTGTAGCTAGTTGGAGTTCCATTGCAGCCTAGGCTTTCCTGGTTCACTCCCTGCAGGTCTGGACCAGTGCAGAATATTCTTCCTTGGAGGTGGATCCAGTCCTCCATCTTTTGTACCTTTTAGACGCAGGAGGTCCACTAGTTCCCTGAAGAGCCAAGGGGGATGCTGTGCCCTTTTGCTGCCTTCCCTCTGAAATGGAATAGACTTTGCTTGCACATCCAGGATCGCTCCTTTGAGAAGTAACCACTTGTTCTGAGCTCCCCTCCCCTTTGGGTTGTGGCCCTTTAGTGTCTCACTCACAAGCCTCCTGAGATTTCCTCAAGTCGAGGACTTCTGTACTGCTGACTGACTTGCCAATTTTACAACAGATGATGAAAGTGATCAGCTCATGGTCACTGTCACCCAGCTTCCCTTAGATTGTTAGGTTGCTGATTAGGTCATCCCCCATTGCCAGAACCAGGTCGAGCAGGCTTTACCTCTCGTCAGCCCATAGACTTCTTGCATTAGATAAAGATCATTCATGCATGAGAGAAAGCTTAGCGACCAGTCAGATTTGGCCAAACGCTCTTCCTACGAAGTGTCTGGGTAGTTGAAGTCTCCCATGACAACTATGCAATGGGAGCATATGGCCCCAGCCAATTCCCTGGTGAATTCCTGGTCAAGCTCTTGATCCTGGATAGGAGGTCTGTAGTACACTCCCACCATTGTCCCCTGTGCCATGTTCTCCACAAATTTTAACCCAGAGTGTCTCCAGTCATCCACCATTCATTAGCAAATTCTGAAATCTACTAGACTTGAAAACTATCTCAGGGAATTATCATGGCCTGATATTGGTAGTGAGGATGAACTGTTTGACAGTATTTGTTTAATAGAACTTCAAAAAAATCGAATACCAGTTGGCCAGTACTGAATAGGAAATGTGCTCTGGATACTAGTGGAATCATTTAGTACCTCCAGATTTTCTTTCATTAAGGAAATGCTATCCCTTACAGTTGTACAGACAACTTCTGTATATGCTTTTATGTAGTGCTGTCTTTCTGAATTTTCAGACAACCTGCCTGAAGAAACAGAAAACACAGACAGGACAGTCACAGCTGTTTCTGAGTACTTTTGAAAGTTGACTGCAACATAAGGAGGGCTTTAAACTAGGTTTGCTGTAGGATGGAGGGTAAAGCCCTGAGGTAAGTGAGGAAGTGGGGGACCTGGAGGAAGCAGAAGCAGGAGAGGGCAGCAGGGGATGCCTCATTCTTCCTGAGAAAGTAGAACAATTGGCTAGTTATCTCAGATGTCTGTACATCACTGCATGGAGCCTGGGCTACAACATGTAGTTAGAATCAGCTACATGGAAAGCGAAAAAAGGAAGGCAAGGAAGGACAGGTGAAAGAGAAGATGGTAAGGGACAGTTGTGGAGTGAAGTTTATCTAGAAGGATCATGAGGGCATGGGAACAAGCAGGTGACCAGAACAGTGCAGATGAACATCAAAGCTGCTAAAATAGGTGGTAATATGTCACTAGCTAACATGCAGTTTGTAGGCCCCTTCAAACATCGCACCACAAGCTCCCATACCCACCCAGCCACATGCACACACTCCCCCACACCCTGCATCCACAGCCCCCGACAAGCCCCATTCCCCCCAACCCATACCCTCCCACACCTCCACACCCCAGCAACAAACAAGAGTAAAACTTCATTTTGAGCTATTATGCAATCACTATATACACAATGAAAACACACACAAATCAAGACAAAAATAGCTATTAAAAATAAAATTAAAATATGTTATTGTGGATGTTTGATTTATCGCTTCTCGGCCTCTTGAAGGCTCAGATCAAGTATAATTTGGGGGGGCTTTGGTTCTAAGATGGCAAACCCCCTTTCTAAAAAGAGTACTTCTGGGGCAGGGGGATGGACTTCCAATGGCAAAGGCTAGGGGTTAGAGGGTGGACTTCAAGTCCCAAGATGATGAACAGGAGGGCATCTGTCAAGGGGCAAAGCTACCCTTGTGGCCCTCGACAGCTCACCAAAACTCATAAAGTGACCCTCCAGCTGAAATAATTACCCACCCCAGCTCTGGTACAATATATATATATATGGGAGGATTTGGGCTTTTGGTTATTTTTGTTATTATTTTTCATAATTGAAAATTTGTCAGCGAAGGCTGCTATATAAAACTCCAGCCTTCAGAGAAACTCCTGAATTTGGAGTGACATCTTTCTAAAGGTCTGCAGTCAACCACTTGTTATCAGCTTCCACTGAAAAATAAATTTTCAGTTAGGAAACATAGTGAGGAAATGTCCCTTAATCCTGAAATATATCTTATATACATGCATTCAGAGAATGTTTGCTATAAGGTAAGTCTGAAGAGCCCATATTTTATTGAAGTAATTCAGGTAAAACATAAGATGTCTGATGATGCCAGGTACAATGTTTCTTAAAGAACCAGTTTTTAATTAATTTTAACTTATACATAATTGATGCATTTATTTTTAAATTCCCAGCCCTCCACCTCCAAAAACAAAAACCAACCTGTGCTCAAGTACTTAGGCATGTCATTTGGAGAGGATATCTTATATTCTTTGTACATAAAAATCTCTGCTTTATATGCCAAACTCAGCCTTAACTATGGAGCTGCAGCTGATGTCTTCACAAAGCTGCTTGTGAAGGAGGTACTTTCTTCACTATTCTGCAAAGCAACATGCTCAGATGTTAGTCATAAAGATTTAATCCAGGTCTTGGCCTTTCTCTGGATGTAACCAAATTTTACATATGAAATTAAGCCTGTCTTTTGCAACAGAAAATATCCATTATCCAAACTGAGAAGTAGATACAGTAGGCAAAGTAGTCATTAACCTTACTGAAATCAGTGCAACTATTGCAATCTAACCATATACTGTCTTTTTAGGATGGTCTCTTAGCAAGCCAGTGCTGTTAGTGATTGTCTTTAAACTAAGTATAACACTATCATTTATCAGGTGTTTATACCCTATGACTGAAAAAAAAAATACTGAACCAAAAATTTAAATAAAAGCAAGCAGTAGAGACAGACTGCCCACGTAGACTCCAGAATCAGTAAAACTTTTGGCAGGGAAAATACATGCTGAGAACATCATTTAGCTCCCATTTCAAGAACAAAATTGAAACCATACTTTATTGGGGTACAAACATGGAAAAACTGGAAAGATATGCTTGTAAACAGGGTACTACAAACGGTACTGCTCTCCACCTTCTACATTACTTTTGTGCACCATTCAAGTAAATGTCAGTAAAAGAAGGCTTCTGGATTCAATTCAGATTGGATATCATTCTTATATGTAACCAGTTTACATAAGGAAATGATGAGGCAGGGATTAACAGTGCCAAGAGAGGCACCAGCACTGGCTCTAATCGGCTTCTGGGGACCAGAACATTTCATTTGATGTTTGTTTTAATGCTCAGATAGCCCCCCGCTGCCATCAAAACAGAAGCAAAAAAATCCCTTAAATTGCTTAAAAATAACCCATGATTTGTGTCATCAAAAGTTATTTGTATGTGCAAAGGCAGGATTTTGACTGCAAGATTTTACAAGGGCAAAAGTCAGGCCAGGATGAGATACTTTTGAAGCCGGAGCTTGACCAGAACTCATGTTTTGACTGAAGAAACCAGTTTTACAAGCCACTTCATAACTGATTTCTCATAATCTGATTTCTCAAAATGTCTTCATTTTCAGAATGTAATTTTAATTGCTGTTATCTTATGTGTATTGATAGTCCTGTTTGAAATGTAGCTACCACTTTCAAAGGTAACCCCTGTTCATTTTGGGTATGATTATCTTTTGTAATATGACTCTGACCCTTTCTGGACATTGCCTCACTGTAACAAGGTGTGTCATATACAGACGTATGGCATAATGGTGACCTACATTATAGTCAAGCAATCAGTGGCTGAAAATCAGGTCCCTTTAAAATGCTTCAGGCTAGACATCCAAAAAATGGGGCATCCAAAATCATTAATCCCTTTAGAAACCTGGCTGCTGTCAGAGGTATTTCTGGGTTTTATTCAATGCCTAAGGGTTTTTTTGATGTTACAGTTTGAACCTGCTAAGTCTATGCAGTGTTTAGAGTTAGCCCATGGTGTAAGTAGTCACATGCCAAGGATTAATAATACCCACTCTGATGTGGACTGCTCTTGAGTTGCTGCTAGAGGACTAGGCATGACTAGGAACTGTCAAGCTTCCCTGCTCTCCAGCTGTCTGTCACTTCAGTGCTGTAAAGCTCAGGAGGATACATCATCGACATGGGAGGTGGCCCTATGGAGCAGACTAACGTTACTGCAACACAAGGGGCATATCCACACATGTAGCCATGTGCACTTGCAGCAGCTCAAATAGGAGTGGCACAAATTTGTGCCAGCGATTTTTGCCCCAGTACACATTTTTGCCTTACCCCATGCCTGAACATGCACTTTGGCATGAGGTAAAATTGTGCCAATTGGGGCAAACTGACCCTGCCCAGCTCCTCCCATATCTTCAGTCAGGGGGAGCTAGAACCTGGGGCCAGCACAGGTGCTGGCCCCAGTAATATAAAAACCTGCCCTGTGCTGATCCCAGCAGTATAAAAATCTGCCCTGGTGAGCAGCTCAGAGCTATGTGCCCTCAGGGGCTTCTGAGGTCTGGCCACTTGGTATCTTGGGGCTCTACCTCTTGTGACAGCTGGATTGTTGAAGCAGCCCTAACATGGAGTGGCCCCTGCCCCCTCTGTCCACTGCAGCAGTCTGACACTGGGGGCTGCTGCCTGGCTGTCACCTGCAACAGCATCTGCCCCCTTGGACCTGTGGTGCCATAGCTGTGTGCCTGCAAGACCCGCACAGGGACTGTATGGCTGCCTATACTGTGGTATGGGCACAGCAGCAGAGCCCCCTGCACCTCTGGGCCAGCTGCCAATGGGCCATTGTTGCACAGTTGGCCATCAGGCAGCACTACTGTCATATTTTCTGGTGCCCCACTCTGCTATCTTGGCAGCTGTCACACAGAAGATGTGCTCCTTGCAGTGGCCCACTATGAACTGTCATAGAATGTCCTCTTGGCCCCAAATGGACAAGAGCTCAGCCACCTCATCTGCGCTCCAGCTGGGTTTCCTGTGCTGGCCCTGAATAAGCTCCTTTGCCCCGGTCTTGCCACTTGTCTCACCAGCAGAGATCCTGGTGTTCCTTGTTTAAAAATTACAAATTCTCTGATAAGAAACCCAGATTCTCTCATTAAAATACCCAAAATCCATGTTCTTCTGCTATTAAAATGAAATACTGCTATATAGAGAGAGATCAGTTGGGCAATATTTTTATTGCTATATTTACAAGTTTAAAGCAATGTGGAAGCCTGCCGGTGCTTCTATCGTCAAAATAAAATGGATTTTAAATATCTATACGCTTCGGCATTTACTTTTGGTTTTTTTGTCATAGAAAAATCAGGCAGGACCAGACCACTCTTGTTGTTACCCAGGGTCTGGCACCACACACAGGGGCCATGCATCAGGCCAGACTGGGTCCTGCTTCCAAGTACCCTACACACCATCCAACTGGGCCAGTTCCATGGAGGCAGGACCCAGCCCAATGTGACATGCAGCCCCTGTGAGCTGTGCTGGGCCCCTGAGGAACAGCCCAAGCACCCTGGTACTGCCTAAAGGCACACGGCCGCAAGCCAGCTCTGCGACATGCGGCACAGGTGACACCAGATGCTGGGCAGCGAGGGCCATGAGGTGCTGCCCCGCTTTGTGGCAGGGCTCTGCTAGGAGGGCCCTGAATGCCCCAACAGCTGCTGCAAGGGGGATGTAGGCTGTGCAGGGGGGCAAGCAGAGGACCCACCCCTCCCAAGCACCACCACCCACACACAGTCACCCACACCCTCACAGCCCCCCACCTCCAGTCCCCCACCTTAACAACATTTAATATGCTGGAAAGGTAACATGTAACAGCAACCTAATACAAAATGCATGAATATTCTTGTCAACAGGCACCAAATTCAGGATTCCTCCCTCATGTCTGGGCTACAGACTCTCCCCTTTTGCTTGCCCTCTTTCTGGATCTATGGCTGTAGCATTTTGGGTTGCCAGTAGGATAAGGTTCAACAGGAAAGGCAAAGATTCACCCACCCAACCTAATCTATAGCCTACTGCTTAGGGAACTCTTCTGTGAAGTAGGAAGTATGGTTTGTATCCCCTCAGGCTGAGTGGGACCTAAAACCCAGGTCTTCCTCTTCCTGGGCAAGTCATCTAATCATATGGCTATTCTACAAAGCATGGAGAAAAAAGGAACCACTGCCAGGCATATTTTCCAAGTGATATTGGCCATAGATATTCCACTTACTACTGAACTCTGTGCTGTTTCTATGGTGATTCATGCACGCTCAGGGTATACGTTTCTATCAGACTTCCCTGGGGCCATGGGTAGTTTAAGCACCTCTCCAGCTCTGATCTGGATCACAGTGGATGTGTCTACATGAGACGCTGCTATGCAGTCATTACTGCATATTTATTTAATACTTGTGTTAGCAAGTACTAAATAAATGTCCAGTAACTGGAATTACTGCAGAGTAGCACCAGCAAACATATTTCAGGTTACATTACTGCACAGTAGCCTAGTAATACTGCACAGTAGCATACTAGCAACGTCCATGCTTTGATGTGCTACTGTACAGTATTTTTTGGCTACCATGCAGTCAGCATCTCATGTAGACACTTTTGGTAGAAGTCAGCCAGCAGCTAGATTCCCCTCCCCCCTGGAAACAACAGTGAACTTCTGTTTGGTCCCAGGGTTCCTTGTAACTCAGAATACTTCCTGCAAAGTGTTCTCAGTTACAGCAGGGAGCTGCACTTTTGTCTGTGCCCTTAGTCTCCCTAAATAACTAATTGGCTGCTCCCTAACTGAAGGACCTCTCCCAATTCCCTGTTCTTCTACATTAGGGAGTGTCTTTACATTATCACTACAGAAATTATTGATGCCTAAACTGCTATTCTAACCGATACAGATGCATGTACATGTCAGTCTGTTGTTAACTCCTTTAATGAGTGCCCAGATATCAGTTGTGGATATTTTGGAAGCCTAGAGTAGTATATACTGTAAAATATACACCTTTCTTTCTAAGGAAACAAGAATCAGCTCCATTGATCAATATATTGCATCAACATATTCCTGATGCAACATATATATTATATACATATACGTATACAAACATATGCATACATACATGTACATATATATATATATATATATATATATATATATATATAAGTACACCACATATTTAATAACAAACAAATAACCTGTGGCTAATCAGCACCTATGAAAAATGAAGCTATTTATTTAGATTCCCAGAGGTAGACATCCAAAATTAAAATACTGTTTTAATCTTCATGGGCTAGTTTTGGTATGTATAAACTGTAGATAAAAATGCTTCCTTCTCTGCATAAATCTTTTTATAGACATTTTCAGTCTTGTGTATTTTTTAATTTCATCCATGTGTAAGGTCATTGTTCTAATTTTTTTACCTTGTTCAGTATTTTCATTAAGCTGTAGCAGAATGGCAAATTTCTGGGCTAGCTATTTTCAAGACAGCATGATAATGCATGACTTTTCCTTGTATGAAGCTGACAAGTTTTTCCATCATTTCCACAGACCAGCATTTCTAAAACCAGGTGTTAATTTTCAAGGGGATAAGAGATTTCCAGTCAGCTGCCTGAACTAATTTAGCAGCCAACAGTAAATGCTGAATAAGCTTAGGTACAAAATGCATACCATCTGGTTCCAGGAGTCCAGTGCCAAAAAGCTCAGTCCAGCTCAGTCCAGGCTGAGGCTAGTTTCTTTTATGTCCAGAAAACCTCTCATTTTTTCTTTTTCTTTCTTTTTTTGGGGGGGAGGGGGGTTTATCATCTTAAATTTATATCATCTTTTACATTACAATTCAAAACAAGGTCAGCAATGGTCTCCAGATAACAGTAAATCATTATACATTGAGAATTCAAGTGGATGATATTTTGCTAATTTTAAAGAGGAGATGAGGAAGTGTGTGACAAATTGAAATCAAGGTTCTATCAAGGTACTACTACTACTCAGCTTTCAGAACTACTGATTTTCAAAGTCAGTAGAAGCTACAGGTGTTCAACCTTGTCAGCCGGAGTAGCTCAGCAGGGAGAGTGTTAGACTAAAGGTCCCTGGATCAATGCTGGACTTTGGCAGCTCCCAGGTCTTCCTTTGCTGGGGGTCACACTAGATGGCCTGCTTTAGGCCCCTTCTGACCCTAGATACTATGATAACCTGTTAGAAATTCAAGGCACTAATTTCTAGGGATGACTATCTTCATAAATTCATTAAATCCCTACAAAGACATAAAATAAAGCCCTTAGGCCTTATGCAAATATAGTATAGTTAAATATAAGACCCTCAAACTCTGTTGATAAGGAACAAATATTCACTGTAGACACATCTATACATGCAACAGATTACACATGCATAAGCAAGTACTAAATGACTCATAGTCAAAGTTGGGGGGAGGGCACATTCCTCCCCCCCAACCTGGGGTTGGTCTGCCTCCAAAGCTACCACCAGCTTCTGTGGGTGGTTGCCTCTCACACCCACCCCTTCCCCTTGCTGCCACTGTGGCTGGTCCCTGCTCACCACTCGCCACCATGGTGCCCTTGCCCAGTTGTGGGAGGCACCAGTCATTCATGAAATGACTGCACAGTAACCAGCATTACTGCAGAATACCATCACCGTACAGCTTGCTCCTGACGCTACTATTCAGTAGCAATAAGCCAGCTCATTACTACTGCACAGTAGTGTTGCTACATGGTTAGTGCCCAGCAGCTATGGCACAGTAGTAATGAGCTATAGCACAGTAGCTGTTTGCTGCTGTGGCATAGCAGCTCATGTTGGCATGCCCTGTGTTTTGTAAGTCTCCGAGGACATTTTCTGTGTTAAACATAATAAATTGCTGTAGCTAAAAATGTTGATAAAGGAAAAGTTATTGACCAATAACTGGAGTTCTTTGAGATATATTTTTCCTATGCACATCCTCAAGCTTCAAGAAGTCAATTGGACACTTTTTGCCTTAGCTGTACACACGTGGCGTGCCTTTGCTCTGCCCCTCATTCTCCACTCCAGGGGCATAAAGGGCTGTACACACCTCCTGCTTCTTAAGGTATAGGCAGATAGAAGAGCTGAAATGTTTCCAAGTGAGATGCACTTGGAAATGTTTCAAAAAAGAATTATTTCACCAAGGGAAAACATATACAGTTGTCCCAATGGCTTTTTCCTGGCTTCAGCCTCCTCTAGCTCCACTCTCCCTCCACCCCACCTCTCTTCTTACAGAAGCAGCAGGTAGAGGGGAGGGGAGAGTAGAGGGGAGAGTTGGCAGACTGTCCACACTGCTATGCCTCCCTCCCTCATTGACATGTAACAAAAAAATTAGCGCTCCAACATACTCATTTTAAAAGGTACTAATTTAGAGCATTTTGGCTATTTTTGGAATGTTTCAAAGGGCATGTACACTGGTATAGCTGACTCTTTGAAACATTTCAAGTGTTACAACTGTCTATATGCTCAGTGTCTTCTTAGTGGCAGAGTCCCAGAATGTAACAGGCCACAAGAAAGTGGGATAGAAGGCAGGACGTGGACTATGCATATGGATATACATCAAAACTCCAGCTATTGATAACTTTTCTTGGATAGTCTGTAAGCTGAAATCTTGCACCTTCAGCTCTCACAGTGATCTTTCTAAAGGAGTTAGTCCTATGTAGGTAAAAAGACAGAGCTATTTTCACTTCTGAAGGAACAAGACTTTGGGCAGACCACATGCAGGTTAATTTTTGGTTGAGATGGAATTCAGGAACAACCTTAACATATCTGTGTCAGCAGATGACAGTAAGGAAGGAAAATTACTTTTCATCAGTCATAGCCACTAGCAAGGCTGTCTCCACAGACCGGTGAAGTAGGGAGCCAGTTGCTAAGTGATATGGTTGTGGCCATTTCTCTCAAACATAGATCTCATCATAGGACTTGGTCCTGGTGGTTAGTTTTTGAATTAGCCATTTTGGATAATTAGCACCTTTGATGCTCAACTCTCCCGTTACAATTTCACTAAGTAATGTAAACACTCAGATACCATAGCAAAAGGTGACAGTATAAAGCCCTAAGATAGAATGTAATTATAGTAAGATCCTAATCTCAGGTCACTGATTTTTCAATCCTTGGCCCAAAGGTTTTTTTTATCTTTGAACATAAGAATACCTGCTGGTCTCTTGAAAGCATAGATTTTATAATCTTCGTTAATACTATCCTTATAGAACAGCACATCTGCAAGTAATAATTTCGGAAACTAATGCACTGACACATCCACCAGTGATAGGAAAAGACACACCAACGTTCTGTTTTGTTTCTTAGGCTGCACCCATTACTGTCCTGTCCAAGTACACGTAAACTTGTCTTATTCCAGAACAGCATTGCCTCATGCTGAAGCTGCAGACTCTTCATATTAAAGGCAGACTCACTCCTCACCCTGCAAAGCCACTTACAGAGAAAACATGCCAAAAAGCTCAACCAATGCCAAGAGGCTTTCCAATTGCCAATCATTGTGTTTCATTACTTAATTCATTTATTAGGGTTTTTCTACTTGTCTTCTTCTGTAAGAGACTGCTATTAAGAAAGGCTGCTGCTTAGATACTGAACAACACTAGAAACCCTTGCACTTTGGTTCACTCTGTTTAATATAGCCCTCAAATCTCACAAGAGCACCCTGTAAAACCAGAAAGAAAAATATTGCAGAGCAAGTAGATACATAAATAAAGCCTTGAACCAAGAATAGAAAATGACTGCTGTTTTATCATTTATACTCCTTTAGCATTAACAACCAGAGGGATGCACTGCGGAACAATTTCTGACTTCTGCGTCCTAGATTCAACAAGGTATTTAAACATGTATCTCAGTGGTTTCAGACCCCTGGGCTTATATGGCACATGTCTAGGGGTCCATGAAAGGCAGCCGTAAAGATGGTGATCCCACCTGAAGAGGAAGTGCTGCCAGTGCTGCTTCTCCAGCTCCCCCCATGACCAGAAGCTGCCCAAGCACCAGCAGCAGAGAGCCCAATGCCATTAGGCAGAGTATGTGAAGCCCCATAGTTTCACATGGGACCCAGTGATGCTGCATTCCTACAGCCCCTGTGCTTGCCTAGAGATATTGAAAGCTTATTTGAAAGAATAAGAACTGCACATATTTTTAGTGACAGCTTAAGCCCTACAAGACTGAAGGGAGGCAGTCACCAAACATCTGGTGGGGTATAGCTCAGTGTGGCCTGACATTTCATCTTCACAGCATATCTAATACACTTGAATGTATGAGGGTATGATGCGGCAATCTGGGGGAATCCCTGAGTGAATGGTTGCCTGTGTATGTAGAGGACTGTACCTGATGGCTTTCATCAAGAAGCTTCAACTCTGGGTTTCCTGAATAAGAGAAAACAACTTTGACACATTCAAAGCCCTTGACAGCTTTTTAGCAGCAAATGAGTTAATGCGGGACAGCGATGTGAAAAGCAAAATCCAGGAACACCTGCTGGCACTCAAATCCCAATTTTGCCAATACTTTCCTAAAATGGGCAATGATAATGAATGGATACGTAACCCTTTTGTAGCAGACTGCAACTCTAGGTCCTATTTAACAGCTAAAGAAGAAGAGCAATTAGTTGAGTTATCCTATGATGGGGAACTGAAACTTGAATTCAAGCAGGAAACTCTTGCCTGATTCTGATTGGAAATGAAAACTGAGTACCCTGATCTGATAGACAAGACCATTAAAGTCTTGATGTCATTCACTACCACATACTCATCTGAAAGTGCGTTTTCAGCCTTAGAATCAATAAAAATTAAATACCAAAATATAGCGGATTTTGAAGGAGTTCTAAGGCTGAAACTGCCACCTATCGTACCAAACTTTCACATGCTTTCTGCCAAAAAGCATGCTCAACCATCTCATTAGAAATTATGATGAAATGGCAAGTTCACAAACTGTGTTATTGTTATTGTTGTTGCTGTTGTAATTTTTATTTTTAACACAACAATTTGGCAGTAATTATCTAATGTTCACTAAACACATATTAATTTTCCAAAGGCCCACAACTCCATTCACAATTTTTTAGGCATCCGAGAATTAAAAAAGGTTGAAAACCACTGATATATCTAACTTTAGGCACATGAGTTAATAAGTAAGCTGCTCAGGTGTCTTGCTGAACTGGGGCCTATATTAGGATGTACACATTTTCTAGGTCAGAAGAGTAGGCTACATTTGTATCTTGCATTGGTAATGAGAAACCAATCAAATGAACCACATACAAGCAACAACAATGAATTTATTAAACATAGTTACACACAATTGAGACTAAAATTATGATTCATGTAAGGAATAGCAAATTAACTTGCTTCTATAACCCAGCCCATGTAGACTGCTGAAGGCACCAGTGCTGATTTAAAAATAGACAACATTTCAAACATATGAGAGAATGCTTACAGAATATTTATACTGCAGTAACACCCAAAAATTGTGGTCAGTATTAAGCCTCCATTATGTTAAGTGCTATAGAAACAGATAAGAAGATCCCTGTTGCCAAGACCTTAAAATACAAATAAGCATTCAGTATCAAATCCAAGTAATCAGAGAACATCCAGTTGACTTTAAAATTGCTCACTCAAAACAGAATTTATGAAAAAAATCAAGTATGTTGCTGTTCTTCTTCTCTTTGACCTCTGGATATTGTCCCAGACTTTGGCCTATCCAGCCCCTAAGTTAAAAATCACTTAGAAAACACAATAAATCCAAGTGCTAGCAAAGCATCGCTCAGCAAAATGAACCTATGTTCTTGCAATGGTTGGTATAAATTAACATTTTCCATAATTAATATCTTCTGCATATGTTGTTTTCATTTAGCAATAATTCATGAAAGTATCTCCCTCTTTCCATTTCGTTTCAATGCCGAAACTTCACTAATTCTTTTAAAAAAAGTAATTGTCCTGTGACTGATTGTTTTTAAGTAGTGAAGTTGGTGGTGGTAGTAGTGGTTTTTGCTTTGTTTGAACCTATGTAACTCCAAAATACTTATGTTAGCTTTCTGTACATTATGTGAATCCAAAGATTTATTTGGGCTACCTTTGAAGCTTGATTGCATGCTTCGGTTCACAGTACATGCTTTATTCAACATGCTGCAGCTCTGAAAATTGTCTACTACATGGAAAGAAGCACACATCTATTTTCTTTTGTACTTCAACAATGGCAACAAAACATTGGGAGAGCCAGCATGTGCTCTTTAATGTGCAGTAGCCAATTTCACTGTGTATTAAAGCATCATGTAAAAAACCATGTGAGTATGCCAATGCGCAGTAAAATAGGCTACTGTATGAAACCCAGGACACCCACGGGTGTGCCCATCCTCAGTTGGAAGGTTTACATGAGGCAGACGACAATGCTGTGAGAGGGACACCTTAATTTGGGCTCGTGTCTTTCTTTCCTCTATAGAGTCAGCTTCACACCAATGCTCTTAACTATTTACAGTTTATTAAATTACAAATATACATACTATCCTTATCCATTATATACAGGTAAGTAGGTATAGTAGGTATCACCCAACAAATAAAGGAAAACTTCCAGTAAATATTTCCAGAATGATATCATTCAACAGCTTTAAGGGCATACAGATAAATATTTACAATATGGTAAGCCAGGAACCACCTCCTGGTGGGCACAACCCACCTCGGGGATGACCTTCTCCACCCTGTGGCCTACAGAGGCCTGGTGCAACTGGTGAGTCCTCAGGATGCCCATGCAAGGAGGAGGGGCGGATACCCAGATGGGTGAACCAGGTAAGCTAAGGTCAACAGATTTACAGTTGGCCAGGGCCAGTCGACAGTTTACAGTTGACAGTTTTACAGGGAAGCCAGAGGAACCATCGGCAGAGTACAACCAGATAAAAAATGAAGGGGGAGGGTCGGGGGAAGGTGTGATTAGGCAGCACACAAATGAGGAATCAATTGTTCAAAACCAAACCAATCCCATCACATATTGTGCAACACATCCACAATCAGGATAACAGTCTTACAAAATATAAGGTGCAGCTTTACACCTTTACACAATATAAGGCATGTCTACCCGTGGATTCCAGTCAGCAAGGGCACCTCCCCTCCTACGGGTCTAGCCAGGAGGGCACCTTTCACCCAGGGCTTCCCTCTGCGGGGGTGGGGGAGGGTCTTATTTCAGGAATGCCTCCCCTGCAGGACAGTTCCACCAGCAACTCACAGCCCTCTCGGAGGAGACATTAACCAGGCCTCAGTGTCCTCCGCTCAGTCAGAGGTCCCCCAGTGCTCACGCTGAGACCTCCCCTCCTGGCCCTGTGCCCCACTTTGGGCACCAAGGGTTATTCCAGCTCCCAGAGGGAATCAAGCCACTGCTGGTTGGGTTTACCCCACCTTACACCTGGGCCTTCCCTTTCCCGGGCCCTGCTCTAGACTCCAGGGCTCTTTTAGTTACTTGGCGGGGCTCCGGCTATCTGGCCTATGCCAGGGCTAACCTGAGGAGTCTTGACCTGCTCCCAGAGACAGCTCTCCATGTGCCAGTCTGCACACCACTCCATCCGGCCCCCTGCTGGGGATGCAGTCTTGAGCCTCCTTGACGCAGCTCCCAGAGCCTCAGCCCCGTGCGCCACTCTGCATACTGCTGGGGTGAAGAAAGGATCCTAGTGGAGGCCATCTTCAGGCTCTTCCCTCTCCAATGTCCCTTGCTGCCTCTCCTTGTGTGGCTCACGCCGCTCCTTTTATACCCTCAGCTTGAAGGTCCGAACTCAGTCCAAGAGCTCCTCGCCCCCTCCCTTCAGGAAAGGGGCAACACTGGCTCCTCCCCACTCTCCCCCGACTGGTGGATGGGCTCCACCAATTGCAAATGATCGAGCCCGCAACATGCCAGGGCCTGAGCGCGTAAGTCCATCACACGTGCATTAAGCATCACTTAAAAACCATGTGCACTCATTACCATGCATTAAGGCAGCCTAATGCACATTTCTTTAGTACCTCACATTGGAGGTGCTAAATTTAATGCACATTAGAAAAAGCACCTAAATGTGTGTAGATGCACCTATTAGCATTCATGAGATGCAAGTAAAAGGGACATTTGAGTCACCTTTCTTTTTTGGGGTGAAGTGAGTTCAATGAATAAAACAAAGGCTAATGATGAAGAGGTCAGAACTTTATTTCTCAGTCATTGTAATATGAACAACTTAGCAAAATTCTTGCTTCAGCCTGTCTCTTAGCCTCTGTTTTGTTTTGTTTTTTAATTAATATGACCATTACTTATATCAAACAGTAACATAATTATGAGAACTGATCCACTATGAATTTTCTTTGAGGGCATGGTGTCCACAGCAATTGAATGACATCAGACAGACAGAACTGGGATGAAAACAAAGCTGGAAGATTTAAATTAGGAGGTAGATAGACCAAATTCTTTTCCATTCTATTCATCTTGGTTTTCTGACAAACTACCTAGTGGGACTAAGTTCAGGAGACTTGATATAATGTAGGCAAAGTCTTTGTTGTTATAAGGTGAACTCCCTTACTCTAGCCTTCTCTCCTTTTCTCCCACACTTGTTGTTTTAATACAGCGGACTGTTGAACTCCTCAGCTTAACTCTAGTACCTCTTAATGAGGAACTGTAACACTATCCAGTCATCTTGTTGCACAGCAATCAGAATTTCATTGCTCTGCACAGTTGATTTATGTCAGGATGGTTAAAACTCACTCAAGCACTGGAACCCCCCATGGAGCTGAGCTGATTGGACCTTAGCCACAGAAGGTTTCTCTTTTTTTACGTGGTCACAGGGCCAGGATTCCTGTTTGTGAAACTTCCTTCACAGACATGTAATTAAAATGTTGGCATCTTCAACATAATTTACACTGAATGGAGTTAAAGAAGTATACGTTATAGAATTGTTACAAAACAATGGAAAGAAATGTCAGCTGCAAAATATGTTCTGACCACATGCATCAGGCACCTCTACATAGATACAGAAATCTTTTGGAGACTACTAAGGGATGATCTCTGGCAATAGGTTTCTAAAACCATTTGTAAATATATAGATGGTTCAGGCTCAGTAAGGAAAACCTTACTTATCCTGGGAGACCAATAGATGGAGGGGTCATTATTTATGTGCAGATGCATTTGAACCAACATTTCTATAGCCTTCAGGACAAGACTCTTTGAAATCTCTGAGGTACATAATATAGTAGGTGTGTTCACTGAAGAAGGGACTTCACCAACCATCATTGGTAGGCACTATGTTCACATTTTCTGTAGCTGAAGCTGTACGTTCCAACAGGATTTGGATGCGTTCTGGTCTTTGTTGCACTCTTTCAACAACAATTAAACAGTAAAACTGAAACAAGAAATCGTTCTATTTATCACATCTGGAAGTCTATAAATGTGTAGGTCCAAGAATGTTCCCTTCCGATGTGGAAGAAGATCACTCTTAACTTACATGAGAGACTTAGGAGGGTATCATAAGCAATTATGTCTAAAGTACTAATATGCAGGTTTACAGTTTCTGGGGAAATCAGCATCACTGAGATAGCACTAGGAGATATACCTTTAGCAATTTTGCTCAATTTACACTAAACAATCAACATAAATGAATTAGTCCCTGCACTAGAACTCCCCAAACCTTAAATGCTGGAGGCAGCAAGTGAGAGAGGAAGAGTGAAAAACACCCTGGTTATATTCAGTTCACTTTCCCTTTCAGCATCCACCCTTTGTTCCTGTGTGACAGGATACTGGGCATGATGGACCTATGGTCTGACCCAGTAAATGGCTGTTCTTATGTTCTAAACCATGTCAGGTAAATCTTAATTATCCTAAGAGAGGGTTCATTCTTTATAAGTAACAGCACTGGAAACAACCAGTGTAAATCTTAAGTCACTCATTGATTTATGTTAAGATTACCAGGTAGGACAGAGTGAAGAGTATGTGTAGCAGTCTAATCACTCTTGGACAGAGCTGCTGAATACAACTCAAACACTGAGTCACCTTTTAAAAGTCTCCATCACAGATTTCCCTTATGAAAGTTTGTCTACCTTCTCTTCCAACTATACAGTTGATCCAAAAAAGATACCACTAAAAAATCCGTCTTGTGGCTACATCATTCCTTCCTGTTTAATCAAAGAGACTACCCCCTGCCTTGCCTTCTGCTCACTTCAGACTAACACAGCTAACTACCTCTCTCTTTTTAATCTGAGATACATAGATTTCATAGACAACAGGGCTGGACAGGACCTCGCTAGATCATCGGGTCAGTGAGAGTCCAATCACCCCAGCAAGATAAGCATCCAAATAGATACAATAGGTCTCAGATTACAACAGATACAACAGATAAAATAGATTACAATAAATCAACTCAAAAGCAAAAAAAAAAAAAAGAAAAGAGAATTGACAGTTATTGGGAGTTTTGGGGATGAGGAGGTTACTTTGTCCAGTGTATTTTGAGTTATGAAAAAAAAATTTGCTTGGTTATCAAAATACTTTTTATTATAATATCCCCCCGAAAAGCACAGCCTAGTGGCTGCATATAAGCTGCTGAGGGGTGATCAGCAGGAAATAGGGCACACTCTTTTTTCCAGGGCACCACCGGGGGTAACTAGGACCAATAGTCACAAGTTACTAGAGAGCAGGTTTAGGTTGGACATTAGGAGGCACTACTTCACAGTTAGGGTGGCTAGGATTTGGAACTAGCTTTCTAGGGAAGTTGTTCTTGCTCCTACCTTGGGTGTCTTCAAGAGTAGACTAGATAGGTACTTGGCTGAGGTCCTGTGACCCCAGCACTTGTTTCCTGCCA
>JAGPOW010003642.1:98064758-98083441 GCA_030014935.1 Caiman crocodilus | reverse complement strand
CCTGGGAAGTGCTCAGTGCCCTCACATGTGACTTAGTTGCAACAGGACAAAGCCCTGGGGACAGACTATGGGGAGTAGTTCTGTGCCAGGCCCCCAGGGATGGCTTTCACTGGGACCTCATAGGCCTATCTGGTCGCTGCGCCCTGCTCAGCTTTGTTCTGCTGCAAATGGATGTTCAATTTTTTTGCCATAGTTTTGAGAGGAGGAAGGGGTAAGAGAGGCAGGGAAAGAGGGTTAGAGAGAGAGAGAGAGGAAAAGAGGGTAAGAATGAGAGAGACAAACTCTCTCATACAGGGCGAGAGATAGAGAGACAGAGGGGAGTAGGGAGGGTGAAGAGAGATAGGGAAGCAGGGAGAGAGAGGAGACAGGTAGCAGGTGTCGGCTGCTTCCAGGGCTGTTGCAGCCAGGGCACGCATGCCCCAAGGGTTGCCAACCCCTGCCCTACAGACTTACCTCACTGCACCATGGGCCTCTGCTTTTCCCCATCACCCCAACCCCTGCTGCCCGGAAGCAGCCAGCATCACCTGCCTGCTCCACAATTATGGTTGCTACCTGTTCCCTCTATCTCTCCACTTCCCTCTCTCTCTTCATTTTCCCCCCTTCCCTGTCTCACTCTCTCTCATGCTATATCCTTGTCTGTCTCTCTCTATCTTGACCTCTTTTCCTTTCTCTCTCTTTCTCTCTCACCCTTTCCTTTTCTCAAAACTATGGCAAAGAATTTGGCATGCCATGCATTGTGCAGCACTCTAAATTCCTCAACAATAATTTGGCATGCCACACTTTGTGTGACACTAGGTTCAGCCTAGCTTTGGCCAATGTCAGCTCTAGCCCAGGTACATTTTTGAGCACCCCGGTGTAAAAGGTAGCATCCCTACCCACAGCAGATCAGACATCTGTCGTACCATAGCCTTATATATGCAGCCCGTCTTCCAACATACGGCACACATTAGTCTGTAAATATAAAATCCCCTGGAAAATTGTGTTGGGTTACTTATTACAATTTTCAGAAGTTAGGGGGTACTTGCTACTTAAAAGGTTGAAAAACACTGTTCTAGTTGACCTAACAGCAGTCTATGACATGGTCTGGCACCTAGGCCTTCAGTATAAGCTACTTACCATGCTACTAGACAGAAGTCTGGTTAACTTCATTGTGGAGATGATCTTGAATCAGTCCCTTACTTTGAGTACATCATGTGGAAAGAGAAGTAGTCACAAAAGACTTAGGAATGGAGTACCACAAGGCTCTGCCCTAGCTCTCATCCTGTTTAACATTTACCCAGCAGACTACATAAGCACTACATCAACCAAATACATATACACAAATGACCTGGCACTTGCTGCTGCCAGCAATAACATATCATCAATAGAGGCCAAACTGAACCGTGACATGGAACTCATAGTTTCCTACCTAAAACAGTGGTGATTGAAGCTGAATATACAGAAGACCACCTCAACACTTTTCCACCTGAACAATCATGCCGTGAATGCCAATATAAGAGTAGTTGTGGAGGGAAAAGAGTTACCCTTTGAGAGGGACACCATCCTACCTGAGTGTCACCCTAGACAGAAGCCTAACCTTCCACCACCACCTGGAGAAGTTGAGGCACAAGGTAACCTCAAGGGCAGCAGCCATTAAGAAACTAGTCAGTACAGCATGGGGAGCAGGCTTCTCTACATTGAGAGCAACTACACTAGCCATGGTTTACACACCCGTGGAATACTGCCTCCCTGTATGGGCAAATAGTGCCCACACCTGGTCAGTGTGGTCACAAACTGGTCAGTGCCCTGAATTCTGCATTATGAACAGTAAGTAGCTGTCTGGTATGCACAGAATGGGAAAACAGGTTGATCTTGGCAGGAATCCCCCCTCATTACATCAAAAGGTCTGGAATACTGCTTGACCTGCCAACCAAGCCCAACAGGAAGACCGTTCACTACATGACTTGATTGAAAAATACCCAACACAGAGAACTACCATCTTCATACCCTCTTGGTCATAAACTCCCATGTAAACCATGAGTAAACCTGAATCAACTGTGATCAGGCTATAGAGTCTTCAATAAAATCAAACATAAAATGGGCCTTACAAACTCACCATCATGCTATGTGGCAAAGGAGATCAGGAAGCCCAATATATACTGACTGACTGCACTCTATATAGTACACCAGAAGGAGTGAAGTCTGAAAGATTGCAGTAATATTGATGGATCTACTCTTAAATGTTTGAAGGAGTCAACTTTCTGAAGTCATACGGAAGAAGAAGAAGAATTACACTTCAAGGCAGGGAATGCAATTTTAAGTACTCCAGGCAGCGAGTGATTAATTGGTAGAACCAAGAAGGAAAATGAGACAGGGTGCTGGCAATACCATGAGGTAGTATGGTCTAGAGCTATACCAATAGATGTAAGCATGTAGCACAAACATAGTAACACATAAATTGTAAACGGTAGGATACTCTATTACAGCTGTTGGATGATCCCAATGTAATCAGAAAGCTGATAAATTGTATTTGGTATTTGACTAGATAGTTCTCTCTAAAATATTTTGAGATTACTAGACATAAGGCACTCTTGAAATACAAAGTATTTTTATTTGATTATGAAGTTCAGTTTGACAGTGTTTGCACAGGACTTTGAAAATTCATTGTGGTATGTTAATGCTAAGTATTATCATTGTCATCTTGCATTATAGTGTTTTAAGAAGCACAATATGGCTTGACCCAACACCATGCTATTTCATGGATCATAAATCAGAATAGAGTCAACACTGTTTGAGGACTTGCAGACATTTTTTAACCATATTGAATACCTGTGCATAGCAAGTTATTTATATTCTTTGGAAACAGCTAGATTCATCTGAAGTAATTTATTTTCTACACCACTCTATCAATAACCCTCTTCCTTGAAAAGGCCACAGGAGTCCAGACATCCTGAGATAGATTGCACAGTTGTTTCCTCTACTCAACCTCCATGTTTTACTACAATACATGAAACAGAAGATCTTGATCTTGACTTTTAGATAAAGGATAGAAACAACAGACTGCCTGCCTTATTTGGTCTCATGTGTCATATTGCCAACATTTTGATTTTTAGAATACACAGATACATTAGCATACTCTCTATATCTTGGCTAAATGGTAAAAGTTGTCTTCTCTCTGGAATGGAGATTATCTTTCTGTTGTTTATTTGTACTGTTGAGTGTCTAGAGCAAATGTGTTCATAGCCTTAATTCAGCCCTTAGGCACTACCATGCATATAATATCAGTTTGATGCAAGTAGCTGCTAAAGACACCTCTCTAGGTATTGCAATAAGAATATTCTTGCAAAGGGACAACTGGTTTTTATTATCTCTATACTAATTACAGAAATCTGGATGCAATAGTGTCTTGCAGCTGGTGATTTTTAGGATGGATGTGGCTTTCTGCTTTATGACCTTGTCAAAACTCCTATCTGGTTCTGAAAAGTTGATGTTTTTAACTAATACACTTGCAGTGGCATTTGGTTGAAAAAGGCAAAGTCTCTGTGCCTTGCCCTCTTCCATTAGTCTCTTGATGATTGACCAAGCCTTTTGGCTTGAATGTATCGTGTCTATGTTTTTTACAGTATCCAGCCACCTGTTCCTCTTCATCTCATTTAGGTGACGCTTTAGCTCATCAGTGGTGTGACATCTAGTCATGCTTTCAGCTGATGATTCAATGGTCTGCAGTAGTTTGCTGCATTTCCCATCCCAGCTGGGGGTGTACTTTTACAATGCTGTCTGGGGTGGTGGCATGGGCTGTTGTGAGGATCATGGAAGTAAAGTTGGTGTATGCCTTGTTGATATTTTCAGCAGTAGGTGCTGGTAGAACATCTTCTGAGTCCTCGGTCTCCTCATAGTATAATAACCAATTAGCCTTCTAGAATTTCCATCTGGGTGCCTCTTCTTCCCTTTTTAGTGTTTATGTTGTAACCCAGAGATATATGGTTTGAGTTACAGTTTTGTACCAGCAGTTTGGATTGGGACTATAAGGGGAAGTTTACAGAGGTCCCATTAGTGCCCAAGGGGCACATGATTGTCCTGGGGGGAAGACTCAAGGCATAAGCAGCTGTTGAGCCCAAAATGGGCAGAGCCAGACAAGGGGCCAGGGTCCTGGTGCCCAAAAGGGCCAAACATCACTACAGTAACACCTGTGAGGATTGGGGTGTGGTGTAGGGATGGATTTGGAGCCACACAAGCCACAGGAGCACAGGCAGAGCTGAGAGGGCCTGTTGGTCTGGGGGTGCAGGACTGTTACTAAAGGGACTCAGGGAGATCCCTGTGGGGATTAACACTGGCTCACATTCATGTAGAGTCCACATCCTCCCTTTAACACCTTTATTAAGATCAAGACATAGCAGGCAAGATCCAAGGGAAGGGCTGCAGCCAAGCCTGATACATGGCTTCTGTGAGCTTCCTGAGCCTCACTATTCCTGCAGGCAGAAAAGCAGGCAGTCAAGCATCCCTGGGTAGCTCTCCTTGGCAGGAGCTCCTAACCCTGCAGTTGGCAGGGCTAGACTCCTTGACCAGATCAGGCTCTAGCCTTATATAGCTCCAGTCTAAGCCCTCTTCCTGTCATGTGAGCCTCTCATTAGCTCCCTACCCCACCTGCTAGCAGGCTTATGGGCTGCTAGCTCCCTTAGAGGAGCAGGCACACCCCAGTGCCCTGCTACAGTATCATCATGTGATTCTCCCACTTAGATTGGGACCTAGGTGGCAGTCTCCACTGTTGACATTATCCAGCTACCTATGATCCCTACAGGTAAGTTGACACCATGTTTTCAAGTTCAAATTTAGGGTGGGGAAATGGAGTTTTCAATTAATATAAATTAAAAACTAACTCTGAAGACCTGCAGGCCTAATAACCTACCTATAATAAACTGCTGTACCCTGACAAAATCTCATAGGATATTATAATAACCAAGAAAGGACCCAAGGGGTTAAATGTGCTAAAAGCCAAGATACAAGGTTGGGGTAGGGGTAGCCAAATGCAAGTTTGCCCAGGATGTTATTTTCCCTAAGGCCATCTCTGGAAGGGCACCTCTTCAAGGAGCTAAGCCTACCACGTGATTTGCTAGTGGTGTCTTATGGATCAAGACTGTGTGAAAGCATCCTTATTCAGAAAAACAGATAAGGATGGTTTTAGATTGGTAATTTTTCCTCTGTAAGGGCAGTTGGACATGAAAGTCCACAGACTTGCTCCTTTAAGGAGTGGTGGTGAAGGAATCAGCAGACAAATTGGGAACAAGGACCAGGTTGCAATTAGCAGATTGCTTCCTTAACATGATAACTAGGGTGTGAAACAGCACCATTCCGTTTTGACTTGCATTTCGATGTTTCAGTGGAACAGTGTTTTGTTTTGAATTTCATTTCGATTTGAAACCACTGTTCCATTTCATTTCGTCAAAACAGTTTCGACACTGTTTTGATGTTTCGCCCATAGGCTATAATTGGGAAGCTTGAAACAGCTGATAACTTTGCCATTTCTGTCCTGATTTCAATGAAACATGAAGAAGTGGTAGCACCTTTTGAGGGCATGAAACTTGCCAAGTTTCAAGGAGATAAGTGCAAGGGTTTCAGGGAAACTGCACCTCAAAGTCTTGAAAGCAAAAAAACTCATGTCACGTCTGTGTGTTAAGCCACAGTGGGGTGAAAACTGCAGGTCTGCTTGGCCCTGCTGCAGCCATGAAGCCTGCCAGCTGTCAGGGAGATAGGTGCAGGGAGAGTCTGGGTTCTGGGGCCCTGTACCTCTAGCTGCTGACAGGCAACACTCGTGACATGGGTGAGTAACACTGTGTGTGTGTTATGGTGTGCCCTCACTCAACTTATACCAAGGCAGAAAGCAGGGTAGTTCAAACAATGATGCTTTTTTATGCAATTTTTCTATCCATCCCCCAGAGCACTGGGATTGGAAGGGACCTCAGGGAAGGATGACAGTCACCAGCCAGCTACACAGTCAATAATGAGAGCACTCCTTCCTCCCTCCCCTTACCCCTCCCTCTCCTTACTTTAGTTTCTGTTTCCCTGTAGGCAAACCCAGCTTGAGCTTTCGAAACATTTCAACATGCCTCATTTTGTTTTGAGGCTGTTTCAAAGCTCTTTGTTTCATTTTGATTTTACTGTTTCAAGCTCGAAACAAGTCAAAACAATGTTGAAACAAAACTGCCAGTGAAATTTTGCACAGCCCTAATGATAACACCCTTACTGAACTCCGGGCAAGGTAAGACTTGGAGGCAGTTTTCCTGCAACAGAAAGCTGCTGTGAGACTGTGGTAGGGAATATCTGAAGATGAGAGGAAGGCAGTTTTTCTTGATGGAGTATTATTTTGTTGAAAAAAATTCTGATTTAATTTAATCAAGTTACCTTTGGAATATATCTATTTCAGCATCTTTAATATAAATTTTCTAAGGATGTGAACATGCATTCACTGCACCCAGTGTAGGTTTAGGCAGTTTAACCCAAAAACAACATATTCAGCCACTCATTGCTTCTGGGAGTGATGTGGGCAGCCTAAGGTAACTAACACAGGGGTGCGGATGAGCTGGTGGGATTGGGAGCAGGAGGGGGGAGCAGTAGGTCTGCGGGGGTTGGTGGATCCAGGGGGGCTGGTGGCTCTGTGGGAGGTCATTGGTGGGTCCATGCGAGGGAGTTTCCTGGTCTGGGGGGAGGATAGTGGGAGGGGAAAAATAGCCTGGTTAGGATGGGCGGTGGGGTGATATGTAGGAACACTACAGCCCCAGAGCTGTGACAAGTAGCTAGTGGCTGGGCATTCCTCATCCCAGCGTTTTGCTGTGAACATTAGCAGGCATTCACTAGGTTGGGTTAATCCTTCATAGATCAGGTTAACCTTTTATCAATCTAAAGTTAATTTACCTCTTTAGGTGCTTTCACTCTCCTGCCATCCCAGGCTGGTGTTTTGGGGGCTTGAGGGCCTCTCAAGCCCATAGAGCACATGTCACTGTCCCTACTTACAGAGGCAGCCTAGGGAATCGCAGGGTTCCTCTCCATAAGCGGGAAAGCCCTGCTTTTCCCACACAGCCAGATTCACTCCTGTGATCATAGAAGACAGGTCTGGCTGACCAGGAAAAGCAGAGATCACATCACTCCTTGTCCCACACCAGCAAAGTTGGGACAAAGTTGTGTGTTTCTCCCAGTGAAGTGGATTAGCTGTGCCCTGCCACATGCAGCACAGCAGATCTGCTTCATTCAGTGATTTCTATTTCTAGCCCTCGAGGGGGCATGTTCAGAGAGACCATGAGGGGCTAGAGGTGCAGTGACCTGAAAAGTGTGACTGTTGTCAGGATTACATCCAGAAAATGAGGGAGATGTTTGTTAGCTGGCACATCTCCATGTGTAACTAAAATGTCTGTTTCAGAATTTTATAAGGAAACAGTAACATTCAAGACAGTTGTATAAATGGTGTGAAAGCAAGCACGCAAATTGCTTCTATGTAACTATTAAGAAATAACTTTGACAGTAACACTTTGTAAATTTCATATACAAATCAAGAGGGTTATGGAGATTTTCTTTTCTTTTTTGGGGGACTAACCACTCTCCAACTCTGCTATATACAGATCAGTCAGTCCAGATGATGTGCAGCCTACTAGTTTAAAGAAATTAACTAGGCAGCTTACACTGAATTATTTTTAGAAGTTATGGGAAACTAGAAAGTACAGAAGATCTGAGAACATGCTCTCAAAATGAAGAGTGATCCTGAAAATTTAGATCTTAAGTTTAATGCCAGTAACTTAAAAGATTCCAGAACAGCTTATTGAAAGAGGAAGAAGGAGATAGCTCTTAATATCTAGAAGGTGATGGAATACAAACCCTTTCCCTTCTGTGATAGATAGCAATTTTACCCTCCCTCCATTTTGTTTGGCTGCCAGGGGAATGTCTCCAAATTGATTTGCAAGCTCATCACCCTATTCTACTTTAAATCATTCCCACATCTTCACTTCTGTCACGACACAAGAAATCAGTCAGCTAAGAATGGCTAGGTTACTTAGCTTTTGCTAGCTGTTCTTAGTTGGCTGATTTATTCAAAATGCCATCAATGTCTTACTATATTTTTTAATAAACATGAACTGCCCCTTCATAAATTTTCTAAACAAGGAAGTAAATTATGCATTAATTTTGCAGAAAAGACTAAAATGAAAACAACTAAAAGCAACAGTAAGGATAAATAAAGGAACTGAGAGAGGTTAGACAGCAAGCTGCTAACTTTTGTCTTCCTTGGGTTCAATTCTATCCAGTGCCCCTTCTTATTAGTACAGCTCTACAACACTCTGCTAATTAGAAAAATGCAAGTAGGAGATTCTGAGAAACAAAAAAGGCCAGATCCTTAATTGCCTCATTGTTAATATGCATCACTGAGAAGGTGCAAAAGATCCCTAACACTGCCCTGAACTATTCATTAAGTAATGGGTTTGTATTGGCCTTCTACATAAAAAAGGAAGTAGAGGGGTCATGGCTGCAGAGAAAATGAAGAAGACTGGAGAGGAAAAGAGGACACAATGGAGGCAGGTATTTGACAGAAATCTTTATCTGGTTCATTCTTTAGTATTTAAAAAAGTGAATCTGTAAGTCAATCTGAAAGTGTCTTTAGGGATAGAAACTAGCTCCTTGCAAAATACTTATAGCAAAATCAGATCACTCCAAGTGCTTCCCCTAATGTCAGATAAGCTTTTTTCAAATACAGGATGTTACTCTCCATGAAAGTAAAAATTGCATCCTGGTTGAACAGCAACTTTGAGATCAGGTTGGTTCTGCCGCCAGGCCTGGTGGCTGCAATCACTGTTTTTTTGCCCTTTTGTTTCAGGTTGAGTTAAACTGATAATAAATCTTCAGTTTATCCCAAACCTCAAGGGCACTTTTCCACGTTCTAGGGGTGGAGGAGGTGGTGGGAGGGGCAGCTCCGAGACCTGCTGTAATTAAAGTGCCACCATGTCTCCTGTATCAGTGTCCCTGCACTTAAAAATGGCAGCAGGGCTGCTTCAACTAAAGCTTGTTTGGTGAACTTTAGTTCAAGTGCCCCCACCACCATTTTTAAATGCGGGGACACTGATACACCAGAGGAAGGAGGCTGCTGGAGCATGGCAATTACTCCTCAAAGAGGAGTATTTGGCAACAGCTCGCACTTGTATGGAGCAGATCAGGACAGCAAAAGCCCAAACCAAATAGAGATTGGCAACTGGAATCAAAGACATAAAAAAGTCCTTCTTTAGATATGTAGGAAGTTGGAGAAAAATAAGAGAAGCATGGGATCCCTGATGAATTAAAATGGAACAGCTGATACCAGAATTCAGGACAAAACCGAGCTCCTGAATGAATACTTCACATCAGTATTCCACCCGTCCAAGGTTGTTAACTTGCTTGACAGGATACAGGATGATCATGGTAGGGGTGACCACCTCCACATAGTTGGCATAGATCTTGTGGAGGAGCCTACAAAGGCTAAATATCTACAAGTCAGCGGGACCAGACCCAAGAATGCTAAAAGAACACCCAAGAGTGCTAAAAGAAATAGCTGATTTCATTGTGTGACCAATGGCAAAATTATTTGAAGACTTGTGGCACTCGGGAGAGGTCCCAGAAGATTGGAAGAAGGCCAACATGGTGCCTATCTTTAAGAAAGTTAGAAAGGAGAGCCCATAAATTAGCACCAGCTTGCTGAAATTCTAGTGCATCGGAGCAGCCTCCTTGCTCATGTATAGGTGCCCCAAGTGCCTAAGGGAGTTGGAGAGATGCAGTCTCCGAGGAAACCAACAAAGCTGTATCTATACTGAACTTTTTGTGACAGTCTCCCTTTGCTGTGTAACCCAGGTGGTACGTGGCAGGCACCCCCTCTTCAAATGGAAGGGATGTTAGCAGGAGTGTGTATGCTGTGGGGAGCATGGCTGCCTAGTTGTGGGAGAGCTTACCTACTTCCTTACAGAGCAGAACATAACAGACCAGGAGTCATAGTGATTCTTAACTATGTACAGGTTCAATGTTACACAATAATAGATAACTTACAGCCATAAGCTTACATACACACATACAATTCTTATCTGTAAATAGTGTGAGAGTGTGAGTGTATCTCCCTATATCTCATTTTCTGTATATAAACATAAATGCTATTTACAGATACGAGTTCACTCAAACCAAAACTCTAGTAAACCTCAAACTCAAGTATAGGCCTAATTCCCTATGGCTTCAGGTTAGCCTGCAGTCCTTGCCCCTCATCAGGGCCCTCCAGGCCACAGGGAAAGGAGACACTTAGTGATAAAACAGGGATTAATCAACAGACCAATGACATGAATAACAGGCAGTGATGGGGCAATAATTAAACATAAGTTTCCATCAAATAACACGTACACATAAAATAACCAATACAATAAATACAAATACAGGGCAGCTGATATTCCTCTTCTAATGCAACAATAAAGACTTGGGGTAACAACAGAATCCCAGCAGCATGGAAAAAGAAACCCAACAGTGGCACAGCAGCTGTGCCCAATGAAGAAATTACTACCCAAGCAGGGACCCTGTCAGCTCATTGAACACCATTACCCTCTCAAGGTTATTCAGGAATGCAGGGCCCTAAACCAGGGAACCCCCCCTATAACAAACAAGAGACCTGGATCCCTCTTTATGTCCCAGGACAAATTGTCCCCTCCTGTCAGGGGCTTCCCCTCAGCCCCCCACAGTGGGGAGGGCCCCCTCCTCCCCTATGGGAATCCCCCTCCCAGGTGACTAACAACTCCCTTGGCTTTTGAAGGGTTGGGCTTAACTCCAGCAGTGTGTTGGGGGGTGAGGCATTCCCCCCCAGCCTCCATTAGGGTGGTTGACCCATGCCACTCCCAGTGAGAAGGCCCAAGTTGCCTTGTGCAGCTCTTCTGGCCTGTCAGCCCACTCTCCACCCTGTGCACTGAAGAAGAGTTCTGTTTCTTTTCCTGGCTTGGGCAGACAGGGAAAAAAACCCATGCTGCCCAGTGCAGCCCCGGCGTTCCTTCAACTCTACAGCACTATGCACTGCTCCATGCACTGATGGGCCAGGTCCTGCTTAACGCAGGATCAGGGGGTCACGCTGCCTCATGCAGCTGCCATGGTCTCATCCACTCCTGGACTCTGCATGCACCCTTCTGTACACCGGCTCTCCAGCCCTGCGCACCAGTCTGTGTACCAAGGGCTCTTGCCCCTGCCTCATGCAGGGTTGCAGACCCACACTGCCTCATGCACCTGCAGCAGTCCCATCCACTCCTGGGCCCTACATGCACTGACCTGTGCACCACAGTCGCAGCTCTCTCCATGGCAGGGCTAGACTGCAGCCACTTGCTGCCTCCTGTCTGGTGACGACATCTTCTAGGTGCTTCTGGGGCAACTGCTCTGCCCTGCTAGTCAGCTACACCAGCTTTTCATCAGCCCTCTTCATCTTCCCATGTCAAAGCCACCCATGTGCTTGGCACTCAGGCTTTTATTCTCTCTGGAGGCTCTGCCTCAGATTGGGAATGGATCGGTGAGGAAGCCTGAGGGGTTAGTTCCCTGTCAGGTCCTCTCTTCTACCTTGCTCCTAGATCAGGGTGGGGTAAGCCTCTCTCCTTCCCTTTCCTGATTGGTAGGGAAGGGAAATGCAAGCCTGCTACAACTGCCATAGTTCATTGTAGAGCATTAGTGCCAGTAATGGTGGGAGGAGTAGAATGGACCATCCATGCCCCAACTCCCCCACCTCCCCAGTCCTCACCCTCTCAACAGACAGGCCACGCCACATCTTAAAAATATAGCACAGTAGATAACCTGTACTCACCCATAAAAGAGCCCCAGGAGGTTTTTTTCTTTCCTTGAGTTCAAGTTTACCCAGGACTCCATTTTATTAGTACAGCTCTGCAACACTCCTGTGCCAAAGCACATCCAGAGAAGAGCATCTGTGTCTTTTGAGCAGCACAGCAGAGAAAGTTGATGGGCACATTTCCAGTAGTTTCAGCTAGTGTTCAGAAACTGACAGGCTCTGCAGGTCTGATTCTCTACCTGTGCAAAGGAAGCTTAAAATCACTATTCTAATTTTCAGACACAAGATAGTAGAAGAAAAAGCAGAGCCTTTCCCTTGTTCTGGACCTGGTTATTTTAGTGCAGAATCAAGGTAACATTAATAAGAATTCTGGTAACAAACCTATTGTCCCACTAAAATAAATGCAAATTCAATACATTGTATATATTTTATAAGGAACCCATACTGTCGCTTTTTATTTATATATTAGTTGACTGACTGATCAAATATGATCAACAATTATTACAGGTTAGCTGACCTCCTATGTCAGGCTTTAAACTAAGTATGATGGGGGACAGAGAGGCAGGATATGGAGAGAGTCTAGAAACTACAAACTGCGAGGCATGCAGCAATACACCCCAAATAACTACCAAGGGGTAAGGGGCCCTTTGGGCATCAGAACAGGGGAGCACCATTCAAAGGGCTCATGTGCCTCTATACTAATGCCAGGAGCATGGGGAACAAGCAGGAAGAACTCGCACTCCTGCTTGCAGACAATATCTCTGATTTAGTGTGGCTAACAGAAACCTGGTGGGACCCTACCTATGGCTGGACAGTACATGTGGAGGGCTACAGGTTGTACAGAAGGGGCAGAGTAGAGAGAAAAGGCGATAGGGTTGCTCTCTATGTAAAGAAGCGTTATATACATGTACCCTAATCAAAATGGGATCAGAGGAGGAGAAAGTTGGGGCATTGTGGGTTAGGATACATGGAGGTCGTGGGAAAAGGGACTTGGTGGTGGGCATCTGCTACAGACCAACACAATGAGAGGAAAAGCTAGACTTGGGATACTTGAGGCAGCTCAAGAGTAGGGTGGAAGTGCTTGACTTTAGGAAGGCGAACTTCAGTGCGCTTAGGAGTTAGTCAATGACACACTGCAGGATTCAGTATTGCCACCTCCTGCCAAACCTTGCCCCAGCCCAAACACTGCCCTTCTGTCATGTTTAATAGCACTATAACTTTATAGCTCTATAAACAGTGCTTTAAGTTACAGCACTATAAAATGTTCTCTCCCTGCAGTTCCTTTATATAAAGAACCTAATTTCCCTTTTGTTGTTTTGTAAAGGTATAAAGTTATGAACATGCAGGTTGTCCCTCCCTGCAAGATGATCTCCAGTGTCCAACCATGTCTACCTTTAATGCAGTAGCAAAGGGGTTTTATCTGCATGGAGCATCTCACAGGATCATGGCCTAAAATTAAATGTTTGCTCACCCCTCATTGTCCTTGTTTGGGATGGAGAAAATAACTGTGAAATTCTGGACCTCTTTTAAAATAGTTTATAAGACTAAAGACTCATTGTTGTTTTGCTGGTTGTGGTGGGAGGGAGGGATGTTGAACAAAGACTTGCTGACTATATCTATTTTTATTTGCATGGGAGAGCAGCATATTTGTGTGTACTATGATGCTACCATCCTTACTTTTTTCTACACATTTGACTTAACCCTTGGAACTGAAAATTATGTTAGGAACAGTTTCTTTACAACAAGGCAGAGGGTTGTTATTTGGACTCGTGCCTGATTTGGAGAGATACATAATGTTTAAACACCTCCCCCAACCTGTGGACCAGATGCATAGCTTGTGTCAATTGGTTAGTAATGTAACTAGGGATGGGCAAGTGGGGTACCAACCCTTGAGGCAAATTTAAAGGGGACACATTATCAAGGGGGCACTGCCCCAGGTACTGCTGCTTCCCAGAGCAATGATTTGCTATGCCTATAAAACAGGTGTTATTCCACTGACTTCAATAGGGCTATATTGTCGTCTCCTGCCCATCTCTCCTTCACTATATTAAACTATATTAAGGTATGGGATTTGAAAAGATTTGAAAATGACAAAATTGGGTGGCCTGGAAATATTTGGCTTAAGGAGAAGGGCCATTATTTTTGTGCAGAGCATGTAATGCCAAATATAAGCACCAGAGAGAGTCCTACCACCTCTTTCGGTTTCATGCCAAGTTGCATCTGATTTTTTCCTTGCCACTGAAAATTGATACCCCATAGAAAGAGCAGTAAATGCCAAATCACCATAAAAGAACTTTTAAAAAATTGGTCAAGGCCCAGATTCTGAAACTTGGAACATATCCTGTTAGCTTATATGTAAACTTGGGTTAAGCCTGTTCACTTTGCTTTAGCCTAAAAGAGGGTTAGGAGAAAGCCTATCTCAAAAGTTGTTTACATATACAGTAGTAAACAATTTATAAGAATAAATTGGCTGAAGGAGGACCTAACTGTTTCTTCTCATACAAGATCTTATCAATGTGGCCTGGCTCAGTGGAAGAATTAGCAAAATTTCTTAAACACTGTAGTGTAATTGGAGATGTCCTTCATGCCTGCAAAAGATCTTCCTCCTAAGTAAAAAAGACAAATGTGTGCCTTCAGTTTTAGCACTGCTGTTTGGGGACATGTTATTTACTCTTAACAAGCTGTGTATGCCTAAGGAAGGGAAATAAATGTACAATGATCACTTGTTTGAAGACACTTCAATGTCTTACACATGGAGGACCAAAGTCCTCCCTGATCTAACTTTAGTATCTCAGCTGACTTATATCAGGAGTGAATTAGACTCCTAAGTTCTTGACTGATTTCATAGACATTAAGGCTGGAAGGGACCTAGGAAGATCATCGAGTCCAGCCCCCTTCCCCAGGGGCAGGAAGTCAGCAGGAATCATAAGATCCCAGCAAGATAAACATCCAAATGTCTCTTGAAGGCATTCAAAGTAGGTGCTTGAACCACCTCCAGCAGCAGTCTATTCCAAACCTTGGGGACCCAGACAGTAAAAAAGTTCTTCCTTATGTCCAGCCTGAATTGGTCACGACGGAGTTTGTGACTGTTTGAGCTTGTCATCCCTTGGGGCGCTCTGGTGAACAGATGTTCCCCCAGATCCTGGCGAGCACCCGGATAAACTTATAGGTGGCCACCAGATCACCCTTGAGCCTACGCTTTTCCAGGCTGAAGAGTCCCATGACTCTCAGCCTCTCATCATAAGGTCTGTTTTCTTGACCTCTGATCATGTGCATGGCTCTCCTCTGCAGTCTCTCATGCTTCTCCACATCCTTTTTGAATTGTGGAGCCCAAAACTGGCCGCAGTACTCCAACTGTGGCCTAAGGCCAAGTACAATGGAAGAATGATGTCCTGGGATTTGTTTGAGAAGCATCTATGGATGCAAGCCAGCATTTTGCTCGCTTTACTAGCTGCAGCATTGCATTAAAGGCTCATGTTCATCTTGTGGTTAATCATGACCCCCAAGTCCCTTTTGCCCGTAGTGCTAAACAGTGTAGCACTGGTGAGCCTATAAGTGTCTGCAGGTTTTTCCTCCCAAGGTGGAGAATCTTGCATTTTTCAGTGTTAAACACCATCAGGTTCTCATCCGCCCATTTCCTGAGTCTGTCAAGGTCTGCCTGGATCACCCTCCTGTCCTCAGGTGTGGACACTTTATCCCAGAGTTTGGTGTCATCGGCAAACTTGGCCAGCCCGCTTCTGACACCAATGTCTATATTATTGATGAAGATGTTAAATAGTATAGGCCCTAGGACAGAGTGTTGAGAGACACCACTGGTCAAAGCGCACCACGATGATTGACTTCTGTCCACCACCGCCCTCTTGGTCCTACCACAGAATCAATTCCCCAGCCAACAGATTGTGGTGAGGCCGAGGCCACAGTTAGCCAGTTTTGCCAAGAGAGGATCATGGGATACCCGATCAAATGCTTTTTTTCAAGTCAAGGTATAGGACATCAATCTCTTGTCCCTTGTCCAAATGATAGGTCACCTGGTCATAAAAGGAAATGAGATTGGTCAAGCAAGACCTACCTGAAACAAACCCGTGCTGGCTATCCCTCAAAATATTGCCATCAGTTAGTCTGTTAAGAATGGCCTCTTTGATAATCTTTTCTAAGACCTTCCCCAGAATAGAGGTCAGGCTGATGGGCCTGTAGTTTGCCATATACAATTTCCTCCCGTTTTTGAAGATAGGCTCCACATTGGCTTTCTTCCAATCTTCAGGCATTTTACCAGAGCACCAGGGGTTATTGAAGATGTGTGCCAGGGGCTGAGCTATGATGCTCACCAGCTCCCTGAGTACCCTGGGGTGTAAACTGTCAGGGCTGGCTGACTTGAAGGTATCCAGCCTCGCAAGGTGTTCCTTCATGAGGTCAGCTTTGATGGAGGGTAAGGAATCTCTCACCTGGGCCTCCCTGTCCTGTAGTGGGCAGAGGCATCCTATGGGACTGATGGAAAACTGATGTACAGTACCCATTTAGCAAGTTTGCTATTTCCTGGGCATTGATTGTCAGTTGTCCCATCTGGTTTATCAGGGGTCCAATCTTGCCTTTGCTTTTCCTCTGGCTCCCCACATATCTAAAAAAGGACTTTTTATTGAGATCATGAACAAGGAACATCAGAGCCTGTTGGCTTGGGAGAAAAAATGATAATATATTCATAGTATACTAGGTCTGCGACCTTAACCATAGTGCGTAGTGTAGGACCTTAAACTCCTTTTTACTTCCCTGATTTGTGGGCAAGTTCACGCTTCTGCATAACTTAAAGAAGACATGGCAAACCTGCAGCAAAAAGACTACATGTGGCACAGGATGGTTTCATGTGTGGTACATAACAGATTAGGGAGAAGACAGACAGTACACTGGCAGATAGGTCTGGAATCAGAAATAAAAGCAGAAGGTTGGCTGGGAACACAGGTCTGGGAGAAGAAAGAAGAGCAGCAAATTGCACAGAGGAAGGGCATCAGAGTGGCATTCTGAAAGGGTTCAGGGTGAATTTGTGGCACATCTGCCAAAAAGGTTGCCCTTCATTGACTTAGAGCACCCTGGTCGAGTTTAAGGGTAAAAGCAGATGATGAGAGAATACCAGATAAAAAGTCTATAATCAGATTCTCTGTCTTATATAATAAATTCATAGATGCTAGTGTTGGAAGGGACCTCAACAGATCATAGAGTCTGACCCCCTACCTGGGCAGGAAAGAATGCTGGGCTCAGATGACCCCAGCCAGATGCCTATCCAGCCTCCTCTTAAAGAACCCCAAGGTAGGGGAGAGCACCACCTCCCTTGGAAGCCCGTTCCAAATTTTGGCCACCCTTACCACGAAGAAGTTTTTCCTGATATCTAGCTTAAATCTGCTCTCTGTCAGTTTGTGCCCATGCTTCTTTTACCTCAAGAGGCACCCTGGTGAACAGTGCATCTCCGATCCCTTGCCATGTCCCTCTGATGAATTTGTAGGTGGCCACAAGATCACTTCTCAGCCCTCTCTTGCGGAGGCTGAAGAGGTCCAGGGCCCTCAGTCTCTCTTCATAGGGCTTGTCCTATAAGCCCCTAACCATATGAGTGGCCCTCCTCTGGAGTCTATCAACATCCTTCTTGAAGTATGGTGCCCAAAACTGGACACAGCGCTCCAACTGCAGTCTGACCAATGCCGCATAGAGGGGAAGTATCACCTCCTTGGATCTATCTGTCATGCATCTGCTGACGCATGATAAAGTGCGGTTAGCTTTGCTGATGATTTTGTCACATTGATAACTCATGTTCATCTTGGAGTCCACTATCACTCCCAGATCCCTTTCCACTTCTGTGATGCTGAGAGGGTTACTTCCCAGCCAGTAGGTGTGCTGAATATTTTTGAGCCCTCAGTGCAACACTCTGCACTTGTCCTTGTTGTACTGCATCCTATTGTGTACTGCCCACTTTTCTAACCTGTCCAGGTCTGCCTGCAACCATTCCCTACCCTCTGGAGTGCACACTTAACCCCACAATTTAGTACTGTCTGTAAACTTGGACAGAGTACACTTCATGCCCACATCCAAGTCACTGATGAAGATATTGAAGAGTATAGATCCCAGGACAGAAACCAGCAGGATCCCACTACCCACATCCTTCCAGGTCGATACCAACCTATCTACTACCATTCTCTGGGTGTGACTGCCAAGCCAATTTGCCATCCACTGGACTGTGTAAACATCTATGTCACAGCCTCTTAATTTATTTATGAGAATGGGATGAAATACCATATCGAAGGCCTTGCTAAAACCCAAGAAAATGACATCCACCTCTACTCCTGTATCTAAGCACTTTGTGGCCCTGTCATTACATGAAACCAGATTGATCTACCTGCTATAAATCCATGTTGGTTTCTCTGCTGCATTATTTTTTCTGCTGGACTCCCACAAATATGATCCTTCCTAATTTTTCAAAGACCTTTCCAAGGATGGAGGTGAGACCTGTGGCGAGCCAGTAGGGGGCGCTCCCATGTTGAGCCGCCCGCCTCCCTGCGCCCAACCACCTTCCAGGCTCCGAGTGCCTCCTTTGGGGTGCCTTGCGTCCGGCCAACCCCTTCCCTGGAGCACACCCGCTAAGCCTGGGGTTCCTGCTGCCACCATCCAAGGCTCTGGACTTGCTTCTGGCTCTGCGCACCTTGGAAAACACAGGCCTGATCAGCCACTGACCCAATATCAGCACTTGGGCTACTCTCCCAAGTCAGGGGCTGATCAGGAAAGCTTCCCTTAGTCCGCAGACCTAAAGGGCCTCCCAGGCATCATTTAGACCCACCCCTCAATAAGTCTCCCACACCGGTCACAAAGGAGAACTTTATTGATTACAGGGGGTAGGGCAGAAACAGGGTAAAAGGTAGAGCAA
>JAGPOW010003642.1:98043959-98064658 GCA_030014935.1 Caiman crocodilus | reverse complement strand
CTTTATTGATTACAGGGGGTAGGGCAGAAACAGGGTAAAAGGTAGAGCAATATTACAGAAATGATAGAGGAATATCAAAGAAATCCCATAGAGCAAACCCGAGTGGCTGAGGTAGCCGTTTGAACACACATCTGTAATACTGTACTCTAAATATCTAATCAGATCTCAAGTACCTTACTCACTCTCATCATCCAGAGGTGGTTGAGTTTCTTCTGGAGGCAGATTACCCTTAAGGCATGCAGAGAGGGCACATTCAGGTTCACTTGGATGACCACATGGCTAATGGCTGCTGCCTCATGGCTAATGGCTCAAGCAAATGGCTACCCTTCTTCTTCCTACGGGCCTTTTATCCCCTCTCTGACCTCAGCAGCCTGATCCAATCGAAACTGCCAAACCTGGTCACAAGCCGACCCATTTCCCAAGCATCTCTGGTCACCTGGGCTGAGCGCCGGCCCAGGGCCGGGTCTCTTCCCCTGCCCAGGTGACTACAGCATTCCCCTCCCAGGCCCAGGCTTTTGTCATGCAGACAGGGAGATCCCTGCCCTGAGGGATTCACCAGCAGCCTCTCAGCCTGGCACAGAGAGAGGTTTCTGGAGAGGGGCACCGATGGTGGCATTTCTGCCACAAGACCAACTGGCCTATAATTACTTGGATCCTCCTTTCTCCCCTTCTTGAAAATAGGGACTACATGGGCATACACGCGGACAACAGAAAAGAAGCTGGGGCTTCACTTCCACAACAAAGATCAGGCTCCTCTCAGCTCCCCTGACATCCACTCCTGACATATCAACATCTTACAACCTGAGGTTGCAGGTGTTTTTGAAACTGTGCCCAAAAATGTTGCTGACCCCTACTGTAGAGTATAGAGATCCTCAAAATGAATCAGAAAATTAGGAAACATTATTAAAACGACCTTTTTCCTATATTTCCTATATCCCACTTTCAAAATTAAATGAAACTTTCTCAGAAATATTCAACCTGAGGCAGACACAAAGAACTGAAAGTTTCAGCCTGTATGGTTAAAGTTTTACAGTTACAAGCAACTGAATAAAAGGAGTTAGAATACAAAATGTCAGGAAAACTTTGCAATATGGATCATTACTGTTATTCACTCAAGTGTGCCAAAGATACAAATGAAAACAGGAAAAAAAAACACATTAACTTCTCTAGTTTTACCTAAGAACTCTGTGTTCCCAAAAAAGAATCCACATTTTTGCGTATTGTAGTCCTTTCTGCTTCCCATTCCTCTGCTCAGAGAAACAACCAGGTGAAAGGACTATACAAAGTAAAGGAAATGATTTTGATCAACCTTGTCTGTTGGTTGATTCTGACAAGTGTTGATGGGCTGAAGAATTCCATGTTGGCCTTGATCAGCTGCCCATTCCTGGTTTTCCATAAGCCTTGCTCTGACCTAACAAACAGCAGCCTATGCTACGCAGCAGTAAAATTAACCTTGGGTTTAAAGCAAAAGTTGGAACTTAAACTATCCCATGGTATCTTTGAAAAAGTTACCTTAGAAATGAGTTTGGCTTGCTTCAATTACAAAAGATGATAGCAAATTAACAGCATTGACGAAAATGGCAAAACGGTACAATCAAACAAGTCTTGGTAGACCTACATCATAAGAGAGAAGCCCCAAGTGACTTCATTTCTTTGGGGGTCTATAGAGGCAGAAGGGAAGAAAGGAGTTAATTTTTTAAATTAATGAAGATGTGAGTGACACAGGGATGTTACATATTGCATATCTGTGGTAAGATACTGAACAACTGCATCCTTCAATTTCAGTGGGTGATGGTGGCAGTACAAAAACTTCTTCTCACTCCTTCTGGAGTGACACCATCAACCATAGACATTTACCTTATGCAGTTGCTATGCTAAGTACGGTAACCGTAATTGAACCCACCCCTGAATAAGGTCAAAAGATGAGGAAGAGCAAACCTGGTCCAAAAAGCTATAGTACTCCATGCTATTAAAAGTACATTTTCCAAAGTGCATTATGGCACAATGGCAAAAAGCTCAGTCTCACCACATGTTTCTGTTCTTTGTATGTCAACCATAGAAATGTTGCGATGGAGGCACTCCAGCCCACTGCTCTGGAGCATCCCCCCCCAGGGTATCCTCACTGCTTTTTTTTTTTGTGCTTGATGTAGGCAAAGCAGGAGTATCTGGGCAGTGTGGAAAAACCCTAGGTTACTTAGGAGCTGAACTCCCACTGACTCCTCAAAGGTCACTCATATTCTGATGCTTATATTTTTTTCTGTCTTGTGACAACTGCCATTTTGGCTGGCATATTAAGGATTGAAGCAAAGACCTTCAAAACCAAAAGCATGGGCTCCAATAATTACAGATAAGGAGTCAAACCTCTTTAAAATATGAATTTATATTCTCAGTAGCTTAGCACAGAGGAGTCATCAAAACATATACTTACTTGTTGGGTCACACAACAATATTTGAAACCTAGGATTATGCTTTTCAGTCTACTATAAAAATACAGATTAATCAAACAATGACCTGGAAGGATAGCAAAGCTAACAGGAAGTGTGACGAATGTACACAGAGTTTTGAACTGGAAGAAGCACATGCATATCCCAGAGAGAGCTCAGTTTATTAGAAATCATTAAAGGTTATACTAAGACCAGCTGATATTAATAAGGCCACACAATCCCTTTTGTCGACAGCTTATTCGCATAATTCATGGCTGCCTCCAGTTATCTGCGGGAGATTTGCAGGCCTGACTCACAGCCTGTGAAGGAGGTTCCACTTGGGCAGGCGCTTAATGAACAGATTGGCTTATAAACACTAGCTAATCTTTCCCACATGTACACCTGAAGAATATCACAAGTGACAGCTGTTTAAATTTCCAGGGAAATTAATGACTCCTAAAGAGGCAAGGCTTATCAAGGCTTTGACTAGTCCTGATAACAGACAACCTCCAAGGGGCAAACTGTTTATAATAGTCCATAAGTGCTTCGTTCTATGGGTTCATCTTGGAAAATGTTATTGACACAGTCTCTTTTATTAATGTTTGTGCTGGCAAAGCCTAGAATGGCTTTGTTCAATCTGTTGAGCTACTAAGGCCACTAATGAGCATCTCATATCTTCAGGTCACAGTCAGTTTAAAATGATCAGTGCTGTGGTCAGGATACCATGTGTTCAGCTAAACCGCATCGAACAAACTCATTGTTTTTCTTCTGCGTGAAGTTTACATACTTTGAGGACCCATTGGTGAGCCTGCTGACATGTTAACTTATGTGGAATGGATCTGTTGCTGCATTCGCTATCTTGAGAACAGTGGGGAGAAAAAAGAGTAATCAAAAGCAGATTTGCCATGAGACCATAAGCAACTTTTTTTTTTAATAGACTGCATATGGCAAAAGCAAGCCCCTCCCTCATTTCCCCTTTTATAGCATGTCTGTACCTTTACAACAAGACACAAAATGTTGGTGTCAGTTGCACAGGCATTCCACATTCCCCATGAAGCACTTGGCAGGAAATGTTCTCATTTCCAAGGGGATTTTTCAGAGTCTGGTTCTATTTCAAAGAAGGTATTGTGAAGAAAGAGAATTCATGCTGGCCAGTAGACATAGTGAAGTGGGAAGATCTTTGTTAAACTCAGGAGGAGAAGAGAAGGGAATTTCAGCTACAGGAGGCTACTCCACTGAAGACACGTTAGAAGACATGGTGGTAGTAAGATGTTAAACTTCTCTGAAATATTGTTTCCTCTGAAAGGAGAATGAACTGAACCACCTAATGAGGGTTTAACCTTTCTATAGCACTGCAATCTGTCCAACTTATTTATCCATTTTCACTATAGTCATTGCTGCAGAATCGATGCAAGTATACACCATGGGCTTGATTCCCCTCTCACATGGAAGCATTTCAGAATTAATTCCACTGAAGTCCGAGGATAGAGCTGATAAGATGACATCAATATACAACTGATGAAAGCAAAATGAGAATCATACTTTTTTTTAGATTCAAAGTAATATGGTTCCTTGTCTATAAAATGCAATTTGGCCTATGCTGGGTATGTTTTCTTAAGCCTACTGCAAATGTATATAGCTTCAGTGATTTACATAGCCCCTTCCCCCTCCCCCTTGCCCTCCCTTCTAGCCTGTTTACAGCTGAGAGGCTGGCCCAGTATTTGCAACTTAAGTTTCACTGTCATTCATAATCAAAAGCTATTTGGAGCTTCTTTTCCTAAAGAGAACATTGGAACCTTCGATGCCTGGATAAGCCTTTTCTGCACAGTCTGTTTCTTGTGCTTTGTCTGACTAACATGGAATTTTTCCCAAGAATAAATACAAAAAGTGAATAAATCACTTGTCTTATGATTAGATTAATAAATAGTGGATATTTTAAAATACAACTTTCAGACAGAGGAAGATCTATGTCCTCCCAGTGCACACACGCACACCCACTTCATTTCCTCAGTTTTATTTTAGACTGTTATATTGTTGGGCTTTTTCTTCAGATACTGAATATCTGCCATAGAGAGTATTCCATTATAACCATCACAGTATGACTACTATATTAGGCAATGCACTCCATTTGTTGGACACTTGGCTTATTTGTTGGTAATAATTCAAGCCTATTTGCTGTCAGGGGGCAAAGAAAACAAGAACAGCTAATCTAAGCAGAAGCATTATTGCTAGCAGGTAATGGAACTGCTTTGATTCACACAAGTATTTACTAAGTTCTTTGACGGATAACAACAATCTAGTCCTTAAACAACCCTCTCAAGGGTAAATTAGTGCCCTTTGCTAGTCTGGTTTGTTTGTCGACAAGTTCTAAATTTTGATAAGGGTATCTCTGTTGCAGCACAGAGCATGCCCTGAAACACTCAGCACTTTCTCATCCCTGCATAACATCTCTTTCCTTCTTGACCCCCAGGTACATTTAGATGCGTATACATAGTGAAGGCAGGTGTGCTGAATGCACACTACCAGCAGCTAGGCAAGGGAGATACTGATCCAGTGCAAAACAAATCATGGTTGTGATATCCATCCTTCACCCTCTCCTTTCCCTGTTCTCTCCTACAGTTACCTCCCTCACCTGTTATATCTTTGTTTAAATGAAGTCCCTAATCCTGCAAACAAAATTCATGCAACTGCTGCCTGTGTTCTGGGTCTAGAAAAAAGCCCCCTGACTTAAGTGAAGAATGGTTCCAGCACAAGCACATTGTAAAATAGCTAAGCACGCATGAGGATCCTTCAGAATCTCTGTTCTCTGTGGTTTGGTAGATGGAAGGAGGGAGGGAGAGAAAGTTATGGAGAAAATGGTATTGTGCCCATTCTGAACAGTTTCTTGCAAAGCTGGCACCTCTGCTGTAACTTAGAGCAGTTACGTTAAATTATATCAGATGATATTGAGCAGCTTAACAGCCTAAGGTAGATAAACAGTAGCTTAAAACACTTACGTTTAAGCTGGCATGCAGCCATACACATTGATTTTAATGGCATAACTAATGTTAGCACATGTGAAGGATCCAAGTCTAAGATGCTATTTAGGGCAGGGATTTTTTATGCCTATATGTCTATAGAACACCGAGGAGAATAGAGCCCTGCCCTGGTTGGGACCTTCAGGCTTTACTATTATAAAAATAATAAAAAGCATCACTCGTCTGTCGAGCAACATCCACTGTCCAGGACTCTGCAGAGTAACTTCCTGTATTAGAAGATAAATCAGTATTATGGAGTCTGAGTAGTTTTTAATTTAACTGGTTTTATTTACATAGGCATACATGTCTGGGAACAAAAGGAGTCACCTCCAGCATGTTGCCAGCTTCTCTTTCAGGGACCTGAGCTCAAAGATCAATGTCTGGTGCTCAGGGAGCAAAAACTGGGTCTGCTTAAAAGAGATTAAGGTGAACAACACACTCACTGGCTGCTTGCACATCTCCCACAAAAGGTACAGGTCAAAAAAAACCCCTACCTACTCCACAGCATTTTCTTCCACAAAAAAAAAATTGTGTTTGCATGGTAAGAAAGAGAATGCGTAAGGCTTTGTATAACAGTGCCATCTAATGGTTCCCCTTATTAAAAAATTGAAAAAACAAACCAGGGTGATTGGGTAATTACCAATCCTCTCAGGGCTTGTCTATACTATGGCAGTAGCTGGTTTTGGAGAATATGGGGCAGAATACCCCCAGGCCCCACCCATCCATATCTGATGATGTGCTCAGAGCAGAAGTTTACAATTCAGGCTGTCCCAGCAGCCTCCTACCTTTAGAATATATGTGTTGAGTGAAAATGATACACTTACATTTTTGTCCAGGGATGGGAAGAGGGCCAAGGAAAGATTTTATTTCTGTTGAATCAGGAGGATATTCATTCTTTTGAAATGTTTAGATACTTATATCAAAGTTGTAAAAGACATAAAATGCAGCATGGGTGCTTTTGAGAATTGAACTACACACATACGGGCAAATATTGAAGTGGGGGTGTAGATGGCATAATGCCTCATCATATATAAACACAACACACTTTTCTCCAGGTAAAAAGAAACTAAAAGTGTTATTCTCATGCTAGGGGCCCAGGACTATATTATTCACTTCAAGATCAAAGCAAATGAAAAAACATTCTTGGAATGGGCATTAATTTGCTACATCATATATTATGTATAATGGCACAACTAGGCATTAATAATCAAAAGATGTGGCTTCATTAGTCCCATACTTACTAGAATTAAATTTACATTTAAATTTACATGTACATCTCTTTTCAGATTCATAAAGTAAAAATCTAGCCTTCTTGAGCCTCTTGACATTGCTTCCAATGCTTCACTAAGTTACTTCCACACCTGAATTAATGTTTTAGCTAGAGTTAAAAACAGTCTGCAGGGCTGTGAAATAGGAGCTATCTTACCAAGAACAGCTAGCAGACAGCAGAATCACAAAAGGAAGGATAGCTTGGTTAGTAGAACAATGAAAGAGGAGAGAGTGCCACTATCACTTGTGAAATGAAGAGTTTAGAAAATAATCAGAGAAATGACAATGAGTCATGACATCAATTGTCTCTGACAGCACTGCCTGAATAGAAATCTTGCTGTCCTTTCCAGGCAGCTGGTTTTAAACTTTGGGTGCAGCAGACTTCAGCTGGAACTTAGCTGAGTAAAATCAAAGCACATGACCTTTTTGTGGCACCAGAACCGCTTTGACTTCAACAGGCAATGTGGACATAATGCTGTGCCCACATGCTTCTCATCCCAGTAGTGGGGCCCTTTCAAGCTTAGGCCCCATATTTTCACTTTTTTCTGATAGAAGGTTGAAGCAACCAGCCCACAGTGCAGATGCCAGGATCCTCTAAAATGCAAGGGATGGGTCTGTACAAATGGATATTTACCAGCTAATCTTCTTGATTTTTGCAGCTTCATAAATACTAAATGTAACTAAATGTAGGCGTGATTGCGGCCTGGCAGAGTGCAGAATGGGCACATGAAACCCAGAGTAACACTGTCAGAATTTATTCCACTAAAGTGAATTAATAAAAATAACAGCAATGGCTCATAAATCTAGCTTGTTTTGTAGCTGCTGTGATCCTCCCCTTTCAGGGAGTCTGCACGTGGCCTTCAAATACAGTTCCTTGGCAGTTCATCTTTCTGATTTAGAGATACTACCATGATAAAGTAGATTTAATGCAGAGGACCTTGTGGTGAAATATCAGATGATGTATGTTTTCTTTCTCCCCCTCACCAAAAAGCTAATATTCAGTTTCTCTTCTCTCCAAGTCAGATTAGCTTCCCATAACAGCACTCACCCATGACAGTCACCATCGTGTTTTATTCCATGACAAATTGAGCTCTGTGAACTAGAACACTAGCTTTGGGACTGCCTGCAATGGATGTTGAAAGGACTTGGAGCATTTGGACCTGGAAAGTGGCAAAGTGGGAGGGGGCTTTAGGGGACTGAGCATACATACAATCTTTGGCAAAACCAAAGATCATCTTTAGGGGAGTTTAAACATATAAAAAAGAAATCATTTCTGGACTATGGACAATAAGGTAGCTGCAATCCTGTGTAGTTAAGCCACAAGAAAACAACTGTTAATATTTCTTTCAGCTAAATCCTCTTCTAATATATTGCTCAAGATACTAGATTGTTACAGCTCATAGTATTGTGATCTACTATTGTGAAAAAATGAGTTTTTAGCAGCTTCTTGGTAGAGGTATTATATAGTAATAATTTTTAGTGACAAAAAAAGCTTCTAACTTAGTTTGAATACTTGGAGAGATGCCACTAACATATACATGTGCCACTCCTAATAATGAGCACATTCTCTTATTGTATACCCAAAATAAAATTACCCAGTATGAATCAGGTGTGGACATTGAAAAATCTTCCATGAAAGAGGGGCCAGATTGAAGAGAAAAGAGATTTTGCAATTAGGTAATATTTTGCTAAACCCAAGCATTCAAAAATGATTGGTCAGACCTCAGAAAATAATGAGATTAGATAAAAAAAACTCATGAGATTTGCAAATAAGCATAACCTGCATTTCTTCCACCTCCTGCCTTTTTTCTACCCACCTACATGGGAAAGCCACCTGTTCCCCATGCTTGTGTGATCAGATCATTTCAGGTTCAAAATGAATCCTTAAATCTCTACAAAACTGTAGGCCTCCCTCCTTACTAGCGGAAGGAATTTCCTATATGTTTTTTGGCCTCTCAGATGAGGAAAGCTGCCTCTTCATACTCATCATCGTTGACAATCCCTCGATTCAAGGATTATCTTGACCACAGCTCATTGATGGGTCCTAAGATGATTTAAGAGTTCCTGATATGGCACAAGAGTCTAATCCTTGAGCCACAGATCTGCCCACAGAAGTTGCAGGCCCTTCTACAGGGGAGAGTAGACTGCAAGCTGGGATTCCTCTCTTTTTTCCTTCCTCCACTCTTTCTTCTCTGCTTCAAGGGCAAGATGCTTTACTTCAAAAAGGCTACTGCTTAGTTGAGGTTGTGGCACCACTGGAGTCAGTTGGCAGCCAGCTCCTCCCAAATCTGGATGTCAGCATCCATTTTCTTGAGGTATGCTTTTGATGTGTCCTTTTAGCATTTCCTCTGGCCAATGCTAGATCTCAGGCTGTTACTAAGGTGGGACTTAGTTTTTAGAGTCAAGAGTCAGGCATCCACACACAATATCCAGTTCAGATAAGTTGGTATTTGAGGATCACCAACTAAATAATAACATTGGCTTCAGCAAGGTTGCGTGGCAATCTTCCCATTTGATATGGAGGACTTTCCAGAGACAAGACTGGTGATACCTCTCCAGGCTCTGGAGGTAGCAATGGTAGGTCACCCACATTCACTTCTATAGACTGCATTGTAGACCTGAAACTTGTTGTCTTTCCAGAGATTGGAATGAACAAAGGCATATCAAAGCAATTTTCCAAAGGAGGCATATATGTACATATCAGCACCCCCAATTCTCCTGCAGATTTCTCTCAGCCTTCTTTCCTCCACATTCTCCTTCTGCATGTCTTCTGTTGCCTCCACCTCCCCATGTTCTTCACTCATAACTCAATTTCCTGCCCCCCCCATGCCCTCTTTAGCCTTCCATCACCTAATTTCTCCTTCCTTGGCACCTCTTTTCAGGCTCTTCCCTGCATTTCCCATCCCAACTACATGTTGACACACCTCAATTTGTTGACACTTTTTCTGACTTTTTTTCTGAAGTCAGGAATTTAAAACAACATATTTCATATCATTGGCAAGACGTGTCTTACGCACACAATTTCTGAGCATAAGTAAGACCCTGTTTGCTTGAGCAATACTAGGTGTTCACAGCCAGCGAAGCTTCAATAAACATGATTCTCCTTCCAATAGTGATACCAGGATTAAAAAAAACAAACCCCAGAACGTCTGAATGTCTTCCGGTACCACAGCAATGAGAACCTACCACTTTAGAAACTTACCAATGGAGGTTTGGAAAAGTGACCAAGCTTTTGTCTGAATGAAAAAGCAAAGCATTTTCTCCAAAGGGAGGAGGAATAAAAGGCTGATGGGGTAGTACCACTGATGTTGCAGGTCTTAGAAAAAGCTCCAGTGGGAATAAATGAAACATCTAGAATTTCTGGTCCTTACCCCAGGTGCTAGAATCACTTGTCTTTCACATTCCCCTCCAGTTTGTTCAAGGCTGCTTGCTGCAAAATCTAGGTCTTGAAGGCATTACAAGGGCCTCATGACCCCTATACACTGTGAGAATGTCCAGGCAAATACTAAGCTAGAAAACAAGTAGAGAAATAAGAGTGGAGGGATACTTGCCAGGACAAAGATCTGGATCTTCCCCTCAGAAGCACTTATCCAAACATAAATAGGATTGGAATGAAGCCCAAAAGTGCTAGGCCTCCCTAGCATTAAGCCTGTCCTTGAGGGGTCAGGACACTTGGAAGCCAGTTCTCTCAGGTGCAAAAAATCTGCAGCCAATTCTTACTGAGGTCAGGGCAAAGGCTCCCATTTACTTCAATGACCAGTAAAGACTGAAAGAGTGGCACATACCAAACCACCTTTCAAGATAAAGTTTGGTTTTTCTGTTTTGTTTTGTTTTTCGGGGGGTGCTCCCCCACAGTAGTATGACAATATTCACAGAGCAGCAATACTATACATATCATTATGAGGAAATAAACAAAATTATACCCATTCACTCATTCTTTAGGTACTATAATAGGAACCTCCCTCTATGCTGTAGGCATCCTTGATGTACTGTACCATAAACCTTAAACATACATCACAAATAACATCCTAAAAGTGCAGCAGCATAGTTTAATATACACAACAGCTATCTGCCAGGAAATTAAAAAGTTTATAGTCAACCTCTGATCCCAACATTTAACCTCCCATCTTTTGCAAGTGTCTTTTCTGGATGGGCTAAAAAAATAATTGCTATGGTTAACGTCATCAATGCTTTTCAACATGCACACATGTACATATATACATACATATATAATCTGTGGGGGGGGCACAAAGACATATAGATCCACACACCCTTAACATAAAATGACTTAAAAAAATTAAAATACTTCTTTTCCTTTCTTGTGTGCACAAAAAAAACCCAATATCAGTTATACAGATCTCTTTCACCCTCCCCTGGTGCACATTCGACTCCCCCTGACATTAACAACAGTGAACAAGGAAAGTACAACTTTTTTTTTAAATAAAGGTTCAAAAGCTTTCTTGTTTTACAAAAGACAGTTTTTCTGTCTGCATGATTTCTTAACACATACAAAAAGCAGAGCAAGAAGCCTCTCTTCTTGATTAAAATGACCACTGACTTCAAGATTCCTCTGATAAAATATATCTGCAATGAGAGAGGTGGCAGGGGAGGAGGGAAGGAGTTGAAACACTCTAGCTTCTTGTGTTACTTGTCAAGTGTTTTAAATCTGGAGATTTTCCCATCAACTACAAACTAAATCCACTTGTTTGTTTCCAGGGAAGAAGGGTGAAGACGCCATTTTTTGAAGTGTGTAAAGCCTCCATGGTTCATTTCAAAATAACATTTGTTGAACTTTTGCGGCATTCTTTCAGAGGAAACAAGATGGGACTATGTTAGTCATGATTAACTAAGTAACGTGTCCTAATCCCTCCTAGTTTGTGTTTATTCATGCTTTGCTGCAGGATTTACAGTGTTAGCTCATGGAAAGAAAAAAGAAATCTTAGCGGACAGAAAGAATCAGGCTGTCTATCTCCAGGCTTAGGAACAGGTTTGGATATTTCTTTGGGGCAAGAATCTGGAAGACTTATCTTGGTTTTACTGAAACCCAGATTTACAGGTGATGGAGCGAAGGGATTAAACAAACTGACCTTCACCTCTCGGAGGTAGATACTTAGTGAAGTGTGCTAAAGTTGGGAGACAGAAGCTCTGACCTCTGAATGACCCTCTGAAAATATAAACCCAGGCCTGCATGGTACCAAGCCAGATGAACCTGCTTTTAGTACGAACTCAGAAGCCCTAGGCTTTGCTTTAGTCCTATGGCTACTGGGCTGCACACTTCAAAAGACCATTTGGATATATTTAAAAGTTAAAGTTTTTCTTAGATGGTTCCCTTTCTTCAGACTCCCAGGCCTCCATCCATTCCAGGACTACACCTAACACCTGTTTTGTCTTCACTGGAAAGTTTTAGTATTATACACTATCCCGATATTGAAAAGTTGACCAAAGAGCAGTGGCTGTGTAGCAAAGGTTAAGAATAGAATGCAAGCTATGCTTAAAATGTTCCCACCGGGTCTCCTTTTCCTTATTAAGTTGTTTCAAAGGCCGCTTTTATTCCCCATCTCTTCAGATCAAGTTGACTGATAAAGGACATTTTATTATTTTTTCTCACCTGATGGGAAAGAGGATCTGCTCATTGTGAGAGGCCCTTTTGTCAGAAAGACATACCCTTTTTTTTTTTTTTTGGTTTCTTCATGACTTTTACAGGCTGTAACCTTGGGATGGGCTGAAGGACACTACTCTCATTTTGTCATAGGCTGCAAAACTCTGTCCTAGGACTTGAGGTGGGGGTGCTATGGAAGACCAGGAGGTAGTAAACAAGGGAGTATGTTGAAACCCTGTCTGTGCTTCTCCGGTTCAAATGATCTGGTCAGTGATAGATCTAGCCTGAACTACTGCCACAGAGAAGGAGGGTGAATGCAGGGAAAGTGCAAAACAAAAGCATAATGAAGTCCTTATGAGATGAAAAGTGGCATCAAATATTACATAGACAGATGCTGACAGTAATGACAGGATTCCTGAAGGAGACTGTTTGAAACAGTAAGTACTGCATTTACGAACAGAACAAAGCCCACGTGGCCCAATTCCTGCTGGAACACTGGATAATTTTATTCTCTGTTGGCATACAGCTACATTGTCAGTGCTTAGTGTAGCAGACTGGGGTGTTGAGAACAGATTCTTATTCCTGAGACTGCAAGTAACTTGCTGGGTGAATGTGGGCAAGTCAGTTCAGGTCTCCAGGCATAATTTTCCCCACTGGAAAAAAAAGAATGGCCACCTTTGTAAAATTGTTTCAGGTCTTCAGATGTTGACTAGCAAATATTATTTATTATTAATACATCTACTACTAGAGTGTCCTCGATGCTCCTTTTTATTTTTGCCCTGCTATCAGTTCTAGAAAACAGGGTTCTTATTTGCATTTTGACTATGAAGGAAAGATTTGCCAATCAGTAGTTTCCTCTGCAGACTTGCTTAATCCTTGCAGGATTCCTAGATGGTCTTCTAACCTCCGGCATGTGTCATGATGACACGTCTGATAAGCTGTCACGTCAATGCAAAATTGCTTTAAATAAAGTGTTCTCTTTAATAACATCAATCATAAAATGCCACATAGTGAGCCTACTGTGTTACTTATTTTAGTTTAATGGAGACTTTTCTTTTCTATTTTAAGAATTATTTATGGGTACTGTAACAGATCAAGGTCCCAGGGGTGGCTGTGATGTTCCCTGCCATGACCGTGCCAGCTTCACCCCGAGGGTGCTTTCTTATCTCACTTGCCACACCTTGTTGGTAAAAATGACAAATAGAGCGGTTGCCCATAAGCCTTTGCATGCTCTTGGTCGTCCCACTGAACCCTACTAGACTGCACTGGTCCTTTGGCCCCTCCAAGACAGTGCTTCACATGACTCCTCAAGCCTTATGGGCTAATTGTGTGGCTCCAGAACCACCCCATCACCACACCTCATGCCTCATAGGTGTTATACAGGTGCTGTTACCTCTGCAAGGGCCTCATCCTACTCGGCCTCTGCTCCATTAATCTCACTAGGCCAGCTTGCCTAGGCCCACTAGTTGGACCTGGCTTTGAGGCACTAGCTTCAGTCTAACATCTTCACTCTCTGGGTTCCTGGCCTCTGTCCACCAGGCCCCCTGACTCACTAGGGCCACTCTTCTGTCACCCAGCTTTTGACACCTATCTCATTGTGACCCTCCCTGGGCACTGGACTCCTGGCTCCCATCTCACAGTGCTCTTCTTAGGCACGGGTCTCTGTCCCCCCATTTCGCTGTGCCCTTATACTGCCTTTCACTGGGCTTCACAAAAGCTCAAGCCTTGAGCCCACCCTTGACCAGGGCTCAAGGCAATTGTGTGCCTCACTGGTACTGATGAGACCTCCAAAACCACCCCTTATAGTTCCACCCCCAACCACCAGTACAAGCAGCATAAACATACACCCCTGGGCTATAAAATTACATAAACATTGGAAGTTGCCCTCTGCCCCTTTAAAAGGGCAAACCCTTTTTCATCCCTTTGCTACCATACTTCCCAGTCTAAGCTCCTCTCAAGTTCCCTAAACCTCTGTGTTCCTGCAGGTAAAAAAGTGGCCAGCCCAGCATCTCCAGGTGGCTCCCCTGAGTGGGAGTTCGTTCCCCTGCAGCTGCCAGGGAGAGACTCCCTGTGCCAGCCCCAGCCTTGGACTTATATGCTCCCTGGGTCCTGCCTACATCTGATCAGCTGTCTACTTGCAAGGTCTGCTAACTGCATCATTTGCCTTGCTGCCCTGGCAACTGGCAGCAACTGCACCCTGCCTGCCCTGCAGTACTCCTTGACTGTGCTGCCTTTATCTTAAAGTAACAGAGGCTCTCTATTACAGGTACAATAAATGAAGGGCTTCTAGCACCATCCTGAACCTGACATATGTATGGACCCATGCTGTCCAAGTGAGGTTGTAAGATTCTACAAATAAAATTTTCTGCTATGCATTATGAATGGCTAGAAAACAATCTCTCATAGTAAATTTGACTCTAGGGGGTAAAAGTACCAATTATTTTTTTCCGTAAGCCAAGATGGCTGGATACACATATAGAATAGATCTGTTGTCGGTGTCACAGTCATTCTTCTTAACCATAAATGTACTGTCAAACAATGTAAGTCAATGCTTTTATTGACAACCAAAAGTCCTTCAACAAGATCACTGGCACTAAGCCTACTTGGCAGTGTTGAAGAGAAGGCATTGGGAAAGGTAGCTCTAGGAAGAGCAAGAACAAGAAGAGTGAACACAGAAATTGATAGACCAAAATTGGTGAGATAGAAAGTAGGCCTAATTAGTAAATGAAATAAAAGACTTTCAGTTCCACCAACCCCACTTTTGGGAGTTTTAAAAAGAGCAAAACTTTGGGAGCCACGTCCACTTTGCTTTAGAAATTCTATCCTTCACTGGTGACCCTTGCTCATCAGCATGTCCAAGCAAGCATGACAACAAGGACAAATAACCACCAGACCAGCAAAAGCCCAAACTAGATGCTCACAAAATCCTGCTTTGCCTTTCCTTCCCTTGTATGTACTTTCAAATCCCCAGCTATCTACCTCCAGTCAAGCATTGTCTTTTCTCAACTATTAACCAGATTCAAAGACCAAATGTGCATCACAGCACCAGAAGGGTGGATGAAGTAGCCTATCCAGCTCTGCCCAGCAAGATAATATAGAGAGACTCTAACAGCCAGATGAGTTCTTATACTGAGAAAATGAGCCACAGGCTAAAGCAACAGCTGCCATGGCCAACTTGCCTGCCCAGAGCATCCATCTATAAGTAGTTAGGTGTTTTGTATCCTAAGAGCCTTAAAATCTAATGTATTTCTTTTACTAGCTTCTCTCTCCCCACACTTATCCTTGTCAAAGGCTGGCAGCTATGCCCATTCTCTCTGAACGAACAACTTAAAATTCAACAACAAAACTAGTATCACCATTAAGAGGCTTAGCCTGATAGAGTCAGGGTACATCCACACCCCCATGCTGTGCTGTGCTCCAGAATGCCAGGTGCTCATTTTCCTTCCATACACATGGAATTCCAGGAATGAAGCAACGTAGCTGTGTTAGTGCAGTGCTAACCATGTGCCAACTGAGGCAGGACAGATAAGGGTGGCATTGAGTATGCCTTCAGCACTACTTTAATGTAGCTCCTTATTTTGCTGTGTTTGTATTGTGACTAGTATGGTCAGACCCCCTGATCAATGATTAGCAGGGATCTGGGTTTTCCATTTCCCATAGAAAAATGGAGAAAACCATGGATTTTCCTCTTTGGCAGAGGAAAATGAGGATTTCTCATTTTACCAGAGAAACCCATGTATTTTACAGTTTTACAAATAGCTCTCTGTAGACTGACAGATTGCCATCCTACAAGGGGCTGAGAGGCAGCAGGAGGAGAACAGTCAGGCAGGGGGCACTATGTCCATTTATATGTATATGGCCACCAGGCAGCCTGTAGACCAGCTCACATAGGTAAGTGGGATAGGGATTGAGGCCCCAATAGGGAGGGAGGGAGTTGGGCAGGGCTGGGGCAGGGGCTGCTGTGCAGCCAGGCAGTACGCGGGGCTTGGGGCCCAGATCCATAATGCACTGCCATAGGGTCCTGGTCGGGAGCAGGATGGGGCAACAGTTGGCTTATGTGGATGGTGGAGGGTGGGGCTGGCTCCCCACCACTGTGCGCACTCCCAGGATGGCAGAGGGCACCTGAACCCCCCAGAACTGTGTGTATGGTGGGGGTGGGCATGGGCTGCCCACTGCCGGCTCAGGTTTCCCACCCTGCTTCCCTCCTCCAGGGCCTCCACAGCCCAGCGGGTGTGAGCTGGTGCTGCAGGGCACAGCAGGGCTACACAAGAATGCTCCTTGCTGCTGCAAACTCTGCACTTCCCTGGCAAGGCATTCCCTGCCTGTGTGACAGCAGCAGGGGCAGTGGTGCAGAGTTGTGCTCCTCACTGCTGCCACAGCAGAGCTCACAGTGGCAAAGAGATCCCCATGCGGCCCTGCTGTGCCCTGCAGCAATGGGTAACACCTGCTGGGCTGCAGAGGTCCTGGGGAGGGCAGCAGGGTGGGAGCCCAAGCCCACAGAAGGCAGCTTGCCCCCATCCCACATAGATATGGGGGAGTGAATGTTCCCCCTGCCCCCCCCAGGAGAGTCCCCAGCAGTGGGGAACCAGCCCCTCCCACCTGAGCCCACAGCAGGCAGCATGGGGAGAGCTGGGCTCTGCACCTCACTCCACTGCAGCAGCTGCTGTCCCCTGCTGTGGGCAAGGAGCTACGGACCCAGGTCCCTGGCCCCATAGCCCTGGCAGCTATAGTTAGAGGGAGCAAGGGGCTGGGGAGGAGGGTCGGGGCACAAGCAGGGACAGGGAAGCTGTGGGAAAGGGGAGTGCTGCTGCTATGAAGAGGGGGAGTGAGGAGTACCAGCAGGGCTGGGGGGCTGGGGAAGAGGGAAGCGAGGGGCACCAGCAGGGCTGGGGGGTTGTGGGAGGAGTGAAGGGCCTTTCATTTTAATCACTGGTTTGGAGGGGTTTACCATGAATTTGCAATTTTTTTTATCAGGGAAAACCAGGATCCCTGATGATTAGGGCTGCTACTGGAGTGGTACATAAATAATACAGCGCATTTTGCCCACCCTTATTCGATTCACATTCGGCCTGAACTGGAGAAAGTGATCAGTGTCATTGATTCAGATCCCTGTCCCAATTCAATTCAGCCGCATCTGAACTGAAGATTCAGTGTGGATTTGGAGAATCAGTGATTCGGCCATAGACACAGCTTTAAACGTTTTTTCTACATACCTCGAAAACCAGGCATGGCTTATGAACACGGCGATGGTGGGGCGGATGGTGCATCCCACAGGAGCGCGGGGAATGGGGCCCCCCACATGTTCAATGGTGGACCCAGAAGTGGACCAAAAGTACTTCCAGTCCACTTCCAGGTCTGCCGCCAAGTGCACTGGAGACCACCCCCCATGCCCCTCCAATTCAGTGATCGGCTGCTGGGGAGACCCTGGGTGCCCCCCTAGACCTAGAAGGTCCACTTCCTGGTCCACTGCTGAGCACGCTGGGGAAACCCCCACACTCCCGTGGGATGCTCCATCTGCCCCAGCATCTCAGCATTCACAAGCTGCTGGGTACCTTGAAGTATGTAAAAAAAAACATTTAAAGCTGTGTCTATGTCCAAATCATCAAATCTCTCTGAATTGATTTGGAGGGTTCTAATTCAATTCAGAGAGATTAAAGAGTCTCCTGATTCAGTTTGATTCAGACTTGGACATTCAGCCTCTGAATCAGGCCGACTCTCCCCTGAGTCTAATCAGTGACCAAAGCCTCATACAACCCTAATAAATAACAACACTGTAACTTGTCCTTGTGCGGCCTCTTTCCACCTATGAGCCACATATGCATCCAACCTATCAAAAATGCTGTGGCTACTGATCTTTCACAAAATACTGCACCCTAGTTTTCAAATCAGTTGGCTTTTTTCTTCCCGCTCAAGATCAGTCTAATTTCTCTCTCTTTCAGGGTTCTACGTACACTCATCCTTGTACAGCTCTCATTTCTCCAGTTGTTCCCAGTGCCCCTTCAGATCCAAATTTCTGTGGCTGCCCCCTTTGCTATAATGTGCTAAATGTCCCCAGAGTCTGGGAAGTTTGAAATCTAGACTTGAGACCTATTCTACTTAAAATTAACATGAAGTTTAAAAGTCCAAAGAAAACACCAAACCCAGACATTTTGTTCCAGTAGAACATAAGATACTTTTCAACTTAGCAAAGATCCAACAGGAAAGATACAATAACATTTCCCAATTTTACTCAAAGGTAGATACTTGAAAGGTAATTTTGCTATGAAGTATCTACCAGAAGATGGAATGATTTCATTTGTTTATTAAAAACAGGTCTGATTTTAAGTCATAGTTAGGTCAATATTTTACAAAGCTCTATAGAGGCACAAGATAAAAATAGAATCAGCTTTGATACTTGCCGCAATTTCCATTTGGTACAGGGTTTTTCTGTTTTGGTTTCTGTTTATTTTTAAGTAATATCATTCTTTATATTGTGTTTAATTCACTAGAATTGAAATAAACCATTTCCAGGCTGTTGCTGCAGTGATTTCGTTTTTCACTTCTTTGGGTCATGAGCTCTGTTGTCCACAAATGGTTTTTATAATAAACATTAATGAGCATAGTAGGATTTTCATACATAATAAAAATACTCCCCCATTTCCACAACTGCATGGCCCAAACATTCTCAAGAACATTCCCTTGAATCAGGGAAAATGTATTGCCTGATTTATAATCTGTGCTAGCCATTGTTTCCACAGTGTTGTATGAGACCTAAAAGCACGTCTACAATGATGTTTAGGGTTGAGCTTTTGGGTTGCCCCCAACCAACCCAAACCACAGAAGCCACCTTTCCATGTCCATATCTCATCTCATAGCTCAGAGCAATAGGCCACACTTTGCTACTGCTTCTTCCAGGGGAACCCTTCTTCCAACTTGCCTCTTCATCTCTGCTTGACTCTAATTACAGGAAGGAGAGACAGAAATACAGTGAAGAATGGCTAGAAATCAGAAACAAGTAATAGGGAGACTGTTCCTGACAGATTTTCTGAGCACAAAGCCCACAGCACCTGGGTAAAGCTCCCAACAGGGAAGTAAGCAACATCAGACCCTTACATTTAGCAAAGCTCTTATGGCACACTAGACTCCTTCAAAGGGTAGACTTTAGGAATGTGCTGTGCAGGGGGTCATTTATAGGTGCTTGAGTGGAGCCTGAAGATCAGCCCAGCTAGCAGCTTAGACATGAAGGTCCAGATTCTATTCTACCGATCAGCTGTATAAATAGATTTAGGTTTCTAAATGCAATCCTATTCTACCCTGCTTGAGTCTCTGGAAAACAGTTAATACATAAGAAGGATGGGGCAACCATCTCCTTGCTGCTTTTTAGTGACTCTATCTTAAAGAAACAACAGTATGCTACAAAAGTATGAGAGTATGTTACAAAAGTAAATACATTAATGGATTTTTAGGGTTTTGGTCAGGGTGGAATAGAATCACACTTAGATGGTAAATGCATTTAGATGCCCAATAGAGAGAACAGAATCTGGCTTAATGTTACTCAGTCTCCAGAATATCTATTCTAGTCCACTAAAACCTTGGTCCTATGCAATCACTGGACATTGGATATAAATAGGCACTCATTCCTAACACTAGAAACTTCTGGGAATTTTCCAGTGCTAAAAATATTTCCAGGAAAGGAAGCAATACAAATTTCCAATCTGACCCCCCCACCCCTTTCCCTGCTCCCTGCACCCTCCCCAGATTGGAGTGGTGCTGGTCTGGGGAAGGTATGAGGAACAGCGGATGCTCTTCTCCTTCCAGCCTGTGGGTCACATGGAGCGTGAGAAATAGGTGACCTAAGCTTGAGAAAGCATGGGGAACAGCCACTGCTCCTTCCCTCCCAGTCTCCAGAAAAAGAAGGAGCAATGGGGCAGTGCTCCTCCTGTGTCACCCAAACAGGATGTCCCCGATTTGGCAGATGCACAAGCAGTAGCAGCTGCTCCTTCCCTCCCTTCCCAGTCTCCATGAGCAGCAATTCTCTCAGTAGAAATGTAATGCCCATGCATGGCCTCTGTTTCTATCAGGTATCTGTGTTCATTAATCTCACAAAATAGACAGCCTGTTTGGAGGCTGGAACCCAGAGAGTGAAGATGTTAGATTGAAGCTAGTGCCTCAAAGCCAGGTCCAACTAGTGGGCCTAGGCAAGCTGGCCTACTGAGATTAATGGAGCAGAGGCCGAGTAGGATGAGGCCCTTGAAGAGGTAACAACACCCATGTAACACCTGTGAGGCATGGAGTGTGGTGATGGGGTGGTTTTGGAGCCACACAATTAGCCCATAAGGCTTGAGGAGTCATGTGAAGCACTGTCTTGGAGGGGCCAAAGGACCAGTGCAGTCTAGTAGGGTTCAGTGGGAC
>JAGPOW010003642.1:98023766-98043859 GCA_030014935.1 Caiman crocodilus | reverse complement strand
GAGGAGTCATGTGAAGCACTGTCTTGGAGGGGCCAAAGGACCAGTGCAGTCTAGTAGGGTTCAGTGGGACCAAGAGCATGCAAAGGCTTATGGGCAACCTCTCTATTTATCATTTTTGTACCAGTACCAGTTTGGCACTGACATCACTCCATTGAAAGCAGTTGTGTTTCTACTGATTTCCTCCAAAAGCTCAGCAGAAACAGATTGATGAATGTAAAAAGAACATGGCCACGGTAACATGTGGCCATAACTTGGCAGCTATTACCCTTTTAAAATTAGATTTTCTTCATGGCTTCAAAATAATAAAAAAATGCCGAAATATTTTGGTGTAACTTACCCGTGTCTTCATAAACATGTCCTCTCACAACAAAATATTACATGCCATGTCCTAATACTTTATATGTTAAGCCCTCATCACATAGCTTTGAACATAAACAATGTAGATTACATAAAATTGGACCTGCAGAATGTGGTAAATCATGTTCACTTTTAATATGAATATATATGTTAATATACATTGTGTGTAAAACTGCCTGATAATCAGGAATTCTGGTTTTCTCTGGTTCAAAAAAAATCCCCATCCTTCATTGCTCTCTCAGAATGCTACAGGCTTTACTCAAGCTGGTGAGCTTACTTGCAATATAGCCTTAATTCTAACTGTGTTGAGATGGAAAGGAGCAAGGTAGTCACTGCAATAGTTTGGAATATAAAATCCGTATCATTAGTAGATGTGGGAGGCATTTGTTAATACACAAGGTATTAATTCTGGAGAACAGACAAGTCATTATTTCTAACATGAAAAAAAAAGATGGAAAAGAGCAAGCAATGACACAGACATGCCTTTGTTGGAACTGTACTTTTAGCCTGCATTCTTGATAGCATCAATCTGCTCAGGGGATGCATTTCATTGCAGATGTATCATCTACACTACGTCATGAAAAACACCCATCTCCTCAGCTCAGCAGTACCCTGTTTACAGAGGAAAAAAGGTTTAATTTCAGCACTTTCAACTTGGAGTACTATTTGGAAACATTTAGCTCATAAAAAGTCTTAGAGTTCATGCTTTGACCTTATCCTGACCTGAACATTTTGTTAACAAAGTACCGGGTTAATGTTTTGACCAAAAAAAAAATGAACGTACTTGGGTCGACTGTGTTGCCAAAATGGTGCTTGCTCCTAAAAAAGGGAAAGTTTTAATTCTATTTCAAAAGCGATGTCTCACTTCTAACTATATAAGGAAATGTCATCAATCAGTCCTGGAAACCATGTGCGCGCTATGGCAGCATTAAGAATAGCCTGTGTTTTTGCTTTCAGTGTAACAAATCTCACTATAGCACAGCACACAGCGGAAGTCTTTTGCTATGTCTAGTTCCTCTTCATTAGCTTGAAGAGATGTCAGCATACAATGACATTTACAACTGACAATGTAAGAGCGCTTTTCTTTAGTATTCGGGCAGTAAAGTGCAAAGTAATGAGCTGAGCAGAATGAAAAGGGAAGGGATAAAGCACAAAGCCACTCTGGCTTACATTTACAAAAGAAGCTCAAGACCAATCTTTTTTCATTTAAAAAAAATGAGTTAACTACTTAGCAGGCTATGTTTATATTTTCCTGTTATACTGTCATCATGCTTGTTTTTAGGATCAAAGGAACTGAAGTATCCACCTGGATCATCAGAACTATGTAGATTATAGAAGAGCAGAAGTAGTTAGAGGTCCTAGAGTGTTTAAGGCCATCATCTCTGTTGATTTAAGCCAAAAATACAGACATCTGATAAATATGGCAGCAGAGAGAATACATTCTGCCTTTATCTGCAACAGTAGTCAATAGCAAAAGGTGCACCTGTATTGTGATAAATGTTCTAATGGTAGACACGTTGTAAATGTGAAAGGCTGTACCATATGGAATCAGAACTTAATGCAATTGGAAAACACAATGCATTGAAAGTAGTAGTTACTACTCAATGACATTGTGCACATACAAACTATTTTAACTTAGCTGTATATTTTAAGTTTTTGGGTGGACATTGATGAAGATCAAAATATAACAGACACCATGTGACTGAAGGATGTCAGTCATCATGACTGTGTGTCCTTCTAGCTCCCATATCATTTTTATGGTATTGATTTTCATTTTCTACATTTTCATAGTCCTCTAATTTATTAACAATTTTCTTTGTGAATAACAAAGGTTCATATGCCCTTGTGAAATGCAAATAGAGGAGAGGCATGGCTAACTTGAATTGGTGTGAGGTGTTGCAGGCAGAGGGTCTCTCATAGAGGACAGCAGGGAGAACATCTTGTAAGTAATGCGGTTTAGGCAAATAAAAAAGTAGAGAACAAACAGGAATATCTTCAGGTTTTTGATACACTCAGAACAAGAAGGTATCTGTCTAAGTTAATGATCAACATCAAGGCTGTTTTAGCAGAAAAGGTAATGTATATTGTTTGTTTATTGCCTGGACATTGCTATTGGATATATTGCCTTGATTGATTTGAGGGATGTGGAGGCTGGAGATCATTTATGGTGACGCTGCCTCTGAGAACACAGGAGCTCCATCTGTTCTCCAGTTTCTGTTTACAAGGGGCACTTAAACACTTAGTGAATCTGAATCTCTTACTAGATGAAACACTCCCCTTCAGAGATTGCACAACCCCTTGGAGGTCAAGTCCTTAATGAGTAGTTCTGTGCAGTGGGTCAGATTGTTATATATGCTCTGCTGTGGCTTCCGCCTCCTTTTTAACAGTCACAGGTTAATTAATTTTAACATCAACTAGACTGTAAACCCCAGACCTAAGTGTTCCAAGGGGTTTGTGCCATTTGCTGCTTGCAGAGCCACAAGTTCAATGGGAAATGCAGGTAACAAACCACTAAGTGGAGATGCCTTATAAATGGTATTCCTTATAAACACAAGAATATTTAGTGAAAAGGAGCCACAACAGAGAGAAATATTGTTTGTTATGAGCCTTTAGATTTTGAAGAATCCTAAATCTTGTAATTGATTTATTCTCTGTAAATAAAAACAGGTCCGTGTAGTTGACCTTACTATACAGCCTCTGTCAGATAAAAATTCATTCTGCAATTAAACTTTTGTGATGATTCTTTTTAAACATTTCTGTGTTTATCCATGTTTGCGTACTTACATACATCCTTATTCTGAGCTATATTTGTAAATACTATTTCTTTAAGAAGGAAAAGGTTTAGGAGGGTTATTACACTACTTAAACTTCAAGGCTTAACCCAACCTCAAACCCCTTTGAGACTCTACAAGAGGCACGTGCAGAAACAAAAAAATGTTCCCCACACTGCAAAATTTGCCAGTGGTGTCTGTGGGTGGTCCCCGGTTGCTGACACTCCTACTGCTGACAGTGCCAGCAGCATCTGCAAGAGCTCCCCGCTTACTGCTGCCACCTTGCTTCCGCTTCCACCAGCACCACCATGCCCTGCCAGCCACCAGGGGCATGCAGCATTCATGCAGTGGACCCACCCCTCCTAAGCAGCCCCACATCCACAGTCCCCCCACACCTACCTACACAGTGACTCACATCCCCCCACATCCCTCCACACCCACCCACACACTCGTCCACATCCCTCCACCCCCTCCTGCAAACCCCACATCCCCCATCACACACCCACCATGTGATAAGGAAACCAAAAGCAAACATTAAAACATATAGGTATTTAGGATTTATTTTATTATGATGCTAGAGACCACTGGTAGGCTTCAAAATTTCTTTAACATTGTAAATATAGCAATAAAATATTGCCCATCTGATCAGTCCCCCTTTCTCTCTTTCTTTTGTTCTAATTGTGTAAGAATGTGGATTTGGGGGTATTTTTAAAAAGTGCATTTGGGATGCTGCTTCAGTAGTTTAGCTGCCACAAGGGGCTAGTTTCCCCAGATACCAATTGGGTGGGCGCCAGAAGCTCCTGAGGGCAAGTAACCCTGAGCTGCTGGCCAGGGCAGGTTTTAATACTGTTGGGGTCAGGACAGGGCATCTTTTTATACTGCTGGGGAGAGCACAGGTGCTGGCCCCAGGCTCTAGCTCCCCCTGGTTATAGATCTGGGAGGAGCCAGGCAGGGTTATTTTGCCCAAAGTGGCACAATTTGCTCTAAAAGAAAGTGCATGCCCAAGCACAAGTGCTGAGGCAAAAAGCTGCAGCTCAGATTTGCACTGCTTCTATTTGAGCTGCTGCAAGCGCATGTGCTTGCATGTGTGGACGCGGCCTATGTATTACAGTGTGTCGTGAGATCACTGAGTACGGGCGTGGGCATTTACGCCCTGTTGACATTCACTGGCCTTCTTTCCTCATGAGTCAGCACTAGCCAGGATAACTGGGTCGGTCTCCTCTCTCGTATCTCTCCTGCCACGACTTTGATAAATTGATAAAAAGGGGGAGGGGTGGTGACTCCTTGACCCAACATTGACTGGCACTTACTCCATTGTCAGATGCAACTTTTTTCCGCAGAGAAAAATAAAGTAAATTAAAAAAAACCCTGCCATCCACACTGTGTCCTTTCTCTCATTACAGGGCACTAAGGTACAATATCACTCTTCCCCTTCCCCACAAGCGCTTGATCACCAGAGCTGTGAGCAAGCAGGAGGGGTTTATTTGCATTTTTTTTCAATAACTGACCCGGCATGGGCTTAATTGACTGCCCATGGTGTCCAATAAGTGCAGGAAACCAAAAAAGAACATCTCTTTCTGCTCCTTTTTTTCCCTTTTATTGGTGAGAAGACCAAACTGGTCTCTTGCCCCATTCCTGGGGACTTCAATCTCGGGCAGCGGATGGCTATCTGTCCTACCTGCCTGTGTTGTCTTCTCTGTCTGCACTCCTTTCCTGTGCCCCATTCCCCAGGACTGGAAATAGCCCTGGCCACTTAACTGAGCTAATCCGCCTCACCTGGTGAGGTGATAAAGCTGAACCAAGATGTACCTTGAGTTCCCACTGCAGCGTAGTCATGCCATTGCAGCCGGGCAAGTTCTCCTGGCTAGGGGCCTGCTCTGGGTAAGTAGTCTTAGGTTCTCCACACAGTGTAAGAGAATCCCCTCTCTCCTATAGTAGGCAGATTAATCCTACTGGGAAGCTTCTTGTTCCCCACTCAGAAGCAACTAATACTGGCCACTATTGGAGAGATGACTTTGGATTGGCTGAGCCACTGATCAGATCTAGCACTACAATTACCTCGAGAGTTGACTAATACATATAAAGAAATGGGCTGCTCTTTTTTCTTTTATGTATTTATTTATTTTTGTTTAAGAGAAGGTCCAAAGGCCAAATACAAAAATACTCTTGAAATAGGAGAAACTTCAGGTCTTGTTTTTATCATGGTCCAGACAATACCCGGGCATCCAATACTGGTCAAGTTCAAATCCAAAACTCATCTCTGGGTATGTTAGCTGTGACAAGATTTGCAATGGGTATCATCTTTATTCCCATCATTTCGCTGCATCTCAGGTTAGAAAATCCGCTTGGGTAAAAGTGGCTGAACAATTAGGTCTGACATACACTTTCCTCATTCAGTAACTCAGGTGAAGGCAGGAAGAATTTTAACAGTGTAGGCCATCTACTAAATAGCCTTGTGGTACTAAAATATTCAAAACTATTAATGTTTTGAATCTTAAAAAAAAAAAGATTTTGCTAGGTATGTTATAGGATCATTTAGTTCTGATGAAAACAAAACCATTTAAATGGTCCTACATTATCTTTCTTTATTTTTCACTACCTCTTCTTTTCCAGTCCAAGACTAAAAACAAACTAGCCACAAATGAAAACTCATATTGGTTTCTTCTTTTTATTATCATAGACTGCACAAGGACTGGTTAATGAGGGAAAACAACCGCTGCCAAAACCCTGTGCTGCCTTTTACCCACAACAGATTTAAAACTTTGATTTTCCTGTTAGAGGCTACTGAAACAGCTGGCTTCAAGCTCCTCAATCCAAATGACACACCACCTCCCTCAAGTGGTCAGTAAGATTAGTTTCCTGTTTCAGGAGCTACTATTTAGCATCCCTCAAAGGAGGAGTGAGTTTTTAAACTACCACTAATAAAAACAACCAAATTGAGTATTAGTTAATCAGATATTTCAGGTTTAAACTTTCGTAAAAACATATTTTGAATGGTGCAAATAGAAAAGGTAAAAAAAAAAACCCTACTGTCTTGTAGTTGGGTGCTGCATATTTTTGGAGAGGAAAAAGCCTGAGATGTCACAGACACCCTGGTACAGCTAGTTCAATGATGGAAAACATATAAGCAGATACACAGATGGACCATGTGGCACTTTTTGAAAGACTAGCATTGTTGATTCTAGGTTCTCGTTTGGGAAATTACTATCATCTTACTTGACTTAAAATTTATTCTGTATCTGAATGTGATTTTTATTTCCTGTTTGAAATTTGCTTGTGGAACTTGCTGATGCAAGGTTCATTCAGGGAAAGTGTTCAGCAGGATTCAAAGCAGAACTGAACTTTTACATCAATTATAAGAATAGTCATAATGACACCTTTTTTTCCTCTGCCCTGTACTCTAACAACTGTAGGGACTAGCAACACACTGTACTTTAAAGTTATGTCCACCCCTCCTGGAAGGGGTGCCTGTTGAACACACCTGACCCACTTGCTTCCACTCATGCAAGCCAAACCCAAAAACAAGATGGAAAGCCACTCTGATACATTTCCAGCTGCTGCCTCCCAGCCTCATGGAGGCAGAGAACTTGAGAGCAGCAGACGTTCCCAGTCCCACTTCACACCTTATTTTCAGGTTTGATGTGTACAAGGCATGGTGGGCTTGATAACAGCACTTCCTGAAGCATCTTGGACCTTGACTCCTATACCTAACCCTCTCTATTGTCCTCAGCTTTACATTCCAGAAATGATGCTAGCCAAGGTAAGTGTCTAAGGCAGTGGTGCTCAACACTTTTAGACTCAAAACACCCCTTGTTATACTCAAGGTAACTCTCAGAAAATGCCAGCTCTTAGTTTTCATTTGGTATATGCCTTGCAACGCCTCTAGACATACTTGCCATTTGTGTGGTAGCCTTGATTGTGCCTCCATTTCTTTCAGATGATGACCTCAATAACTGCCTGCACTCTTATGGCATGGTTACAGGGCCAGTCTGTAGACTGCTGCTTGGCAGCAAGGTGCCTGAGCTCCAGCACAACCTGTCCTTTAAAAGGCAGGTGGTCATGCTCCTTAACGTACGTCATGGAGGGTCAGGGTTTGCCCCAGTCCATGTCCTTCATGATTGATGGGCAGCGATACGAGGTCTACCTCACCACTGGGGACACCTCTTGTCTTCGCTATGATAGCAGGTCCCACCTGGTTACCCAGTGCCTGAAGAAGACTGGTTCCACACCTACCCTGGAGGCAGAACCTGTTTCTGCTTCTGAGGAACCTCCCAGTGCTGGTGACTCTGTTGAACACCTCTTTGAGTTTCTAGGCCAGACCAAGCACCACCGGTGGGTTACACAACACACATGTAAATGGTTCCCAGACCTTGAGACATTTGTTGTGTCCACTAAGGCCACAGCAGTAGTGCTGGACTCCAATCCAGGGATACAGCACTATAGCTTTTGCCTTAGCAAGCTTGCGGGTGATGTTGGGTGCTTGTTCCAAGAAGCACCAGCTGAAGAGTTGTAGACCCAGTCTTTCCCTGTCCTGCATGTTTGCTTCTCTCTGTTGACTCTCCCTCTGTTGTTTTGGCCTTGCCTGTTCCCCTTTCTACATATTCACACGTGGCTGCCACAGCCTTTGGCTCTTTTAATGCCAATGGCTGCAGAGACCCTTGAAGCAGACAACACTTTGATTTCCTCTGCCAGAAAACATGTACATAGCCTCTCTTCAGGAAACACACACCCATACAGCCAATCAAGCTGACTGGCATGCCGCCTGGAAGGGCCACTGTTTCTTCAGTCATGAAACCTCCCTCAGTGCAGGGGCTGCAATCTTTCTGTCACCACAGCTACGCCTACTCAGAGGTAGTCCAAAAGGTCATCACTGGCAGCCTGCTCACCATTCGCATCCAGCTTGTGCAACATCACCTCCTCCTTATTAACATCTATGCACCCACTGCTGGACGAGAATGGACTTGATTCTTTGAGACCCTGGCTGACTTTTTACAGAGTGCTGTTGATGGGGATGACCTTCTCCTCCTGGGTGGAGACTTCAATTGCACGGTCAATGGATGTCTTGACCAGAACAGGCCAGAGCCCCATCTATCATCAGCCTGGAAGCTGTGGACCACTTTGGAGGCAGTGGACCTTGTTGATGTCTCGTGCCATCTCCATGCCAATGCGAGGCAGTATACCTAGCTGAAGGCGACTGCTGGTGGCTCTCCATGGCATGCCTTGACCACCTGTACATCACCAGGTACCACCTACTGCTCCTGCTTAGTAGTCACATTAACCAGGCAGGACTATCAGATCACAGCTTGGTTTCTTGTATGCTGAGCCTTCCTGGCAGGATGCATACCCTACTGGTACCTCAAAACTAATCTCTTGCAGGACGCTCACTTCCATGACGGCTTTGCTTACTTCTGGCAGACATGGGAGGCCAAAAGAGCCATCTTTCCCTCCTGGAAGCAGTGGCAGGATGTGGGAAAAGTGCAGATTACAGTTTTCTGCCAGCAGTACACACAGTTGGCAACAAGCAAGCTTTGCCACCATGTTCAGGACTTGGAGTGGTGGGGGCACTAGGGCTCCTCCACCAACCAGGGGAAGGGGCATGCAGCAAAAAGAGCAAGATTAAAAGAGTCATTGCACAACACACTTCCACAATGATTTAGGTAAATCCTTACTAATAGATGTGAAATGTGGTATCTGCTTAGCTTGCCACAGATGCAAGTGGAGTTTAGATCACTTGCTTGCAGAATTCTAAATGATCTAACAGAAGCAGACCTGCAGGCTACTTGCAAGTACTACAAAACAATATTAAGAATATTAATCCCTCCCATGAAGAGTTAGTTTTCTAACCTATATACATAGATGTGATGAGATGAGAGCAAGGATATTTAGACTTCCCAAACACCTATACATATGCCCAACACCTGCTCTGATGAGTTCCTATTAGAACATGTGGGAGCAGGCTCAATTAATTGCAGGCTAATTAGCATGCTCCAGCAGCCTCAGAGTCACATATATTCAGCATCCCTATGCTTCAAAATGGCAGTGGGGGAACTTTAACAACAGTTCATTGAATAAAGCTTTTAGTTAAAGCACCCTTGCCGCCTTTTTGAAGCACAGGATGATGAATACATGAGACACTGCAGTTGCCTTAATTAGAGCAATTCCAGCAAGCCACTTTAATTAAAATGCTCCCCTCCCTGCTCCCCCCATGCACACACACCCTCGAGCAGGTGTAAAAATGCCCTCCAAGTTTTGAAAGTTCTTTTTTTTATTAACTAAGAGCTAGTAATTTCCCCCTTCTTGTAAATTCCACCTAGGAGCTGCCAATCATTTACTCTGTTTTGAAATCACTTCAAACCCCAAATTATCACTGTTAAAAGTGAGCCAAAACTGACCCTCCCCTAGATCCAAACACCCCAAAACTTTGAAACGGTTTGAAATGTAAAACCATATCTAGTTCCAAAATTGGTTGTTAGAAGTCATCTCAAAAGCTGTCTCATTTGTTTTTTCATCTTTTTGTTCACCTCTGGATGGATTTACCAATGCATCCGGCAATTTACCATACATGTTGAATTTCTCCCCCTCCCTTTCATTTCATAATCATCCGAGATGAAATTCAAGAGCCTACTTTAATTGTAATAGGACAGCATCTCAGACAGATGACTTTCCAAGTAACCTTCTCATTCCACTCATATTCAGGGAATGAAAAGGTATGTCAGAGTGTGAAGTGATGATGGAAAAGGGCCAACATTACAATTTATGTTTGTGACCTGGCACACAGATGGTAATGCAGAGTATGATTCAGTGGTTTTTGCAGCCTTAATCTCTACTAAAGGATGGCTTTGCCAAGGTAAACCTGATATTTTAAATGAAACTATTTGCAAACACTGTATGGAACCTGAGATCCCACTTTTATACTGTGGTTTCCTTCTAAAATGTAGTTACTGTCTGTCACTGTAAGTATGCCATCTGCATTCCCCTGTATTAACATTATTTGTTCAACTTTAGATAAAAGGAATGCTGTGACTATGCTAGAAAGGGTGGACCATACAAGATGAGTGAGTCATCTTTGCTCATCACCGACCAGGGCAAAATACTGAATATGGCAATGTGTTCAGTAAGTGAAATACATATCCTTATATTTTATGCAAATGTAAGCAACTGGAAAACTAGAAACTGCTGGTTAGAACAGCTTCCCTTGCCCTGCCATTTCATGTTTGTCCTTAGGACAGAGCAAAAATCTGGCACATGGTTCTCCCCACCTTGTATGCATATAGTGGAGGAATCATAGTTTATTTCAAAACATCTGAAGATTGAAAAGCCCAGCAAAGTTATGCTTGTAAGCTGAGATCTAAGATCCCAGTGATGCTGTATAACAGTAGTGCTCCATTGGGTAGAGGAGTGGCATGAGGCCAGTCCACAGTCTGGATCAAGCCTTGCATGACAGAATCAAGCCCTGGGGCTTGGCACCACTCTGCCCTGAGTACCAGGATTGAGCTCTGAGGACATGGCGTCACCCCTTCCTCCCACCCCAGGGGGCTGGTACTACCCCTCCTGGCCCAGCATCCTGGGATTGGGTTCTGGTGGCCTGGCACGGCTGCCTTCTGGTCTCCCACACTTGAATCAGGTCTGAGGCCAGCCATGGCTCTGGAAATTTGGCAGCAAGGAAGCAGTGCCACCTCTCCTCACTACCACATTTCTGGACCTAGAGAGATCCCTGTGGGCTGGATGACATGGCACCACAGGCTGGATTTGGCCTGTGGACTGGGGAGTGAATACCCCTGCTCTATAGTGTTCCTGCCTTTCAGCAGTTCTTCTTCCAGGGTTTGCTCTCTCATACACCCACACCAACACCCTTCCCATCCAATACTGGGTCTCTTTCAGGAATCTCTCTTGTTCCTAGTTCTTCCAAAAATCACCAGAAAGGTCCCTCTTGCTTCTAACAAGCAGTTTCTTCTACCAACAACTTTTTAGGTCTGTGGGGAGAGAAATATCCCAAGCCTACCTATTCATAGCGCCCAGTCCCAGCAACTGATACACTGCACACAACCTTGAGATTGTGACTTAGACTTCTGCTTTTTTTAAGACTTCCGCCCACATCGCCGGCCCCGAAGGCCAGCACTTCATGATATAGATGCATCTTGTTAATACCAAACATGAAGGCACAAAAATTATAATTTGTAGAGCTGAAAGGGACCTCAAAGGTCATCTAGGTCAACTCTCTAAACAACTGCTGGCTGCACTTGTCCTAAACCATATTCCATTTTTTAAACCAACTAACATTTTATATGAGACCTAATGTTAACATTAAAGACGCTGATTCAACCTTGGAATTAACTCTGTCCTACTCCTCTCTTGAACATAGACAACAAACTGACTAGTCCTAGGTGTAAGTCCTGTATGTCAAGACATGATAATATGATACCTGAGACTGTATGATACCCGAGACTGTCAGTAAAGGCTAAATGTTGATTCGGAGATACCATCGTAATTTAAGCCTGTTAGACCCAGCTTTCCTCATCTAACTCTTTTTCCCAGCGCTGTGGAATCTTCTAATACTGAAGATATTTTTTCCAGGGTACACTTTAAAGGGCCATAATTATACATGTTTTGGAATTTGGAAAACCTGTATGATAGGAAATGGATGTTTCCAGTTTTCCATCAACCTGATGTTGAGGCTGTCCACGGAGATCTCAGAGGCTTTGAAAACGTCTTTTCTTTCTTATATTAATCATATTGCATTGCTAGGATAAGGTTAAAGTGCAGCTGCTTATGTATCGGTGAGCACAACACTCTCTCTCTATCAACCAACCTATACTTTCATTACAGTAATGCTTATCTTTAAAAACTAGGCACTGCCAAAAAAGATATGTAAATGCAATAAGCAAAATGTGTTTGGTATTATGTTAGACCACCAACTTTATAGTTCTGAGAGGTGTTAGACAAGATTTGAGGAAAAAAAACGCCCTGCCTCCAGTCTGGACTCCAACCTGCCCAGGATTCGAATGATAGAATCGTGGGACTTGACAAGAGTTCAAGAATCATCCAATCCATCCCTGCTGCACAAATGCAGAATGTACTAGTTCTGTTCTATCCCAGACAGATACCTATCCATCCTTTTCTTGAAAGGCTCCAAGGAAATAGTTTCTACACCTTTCCAAGGTAGAGTAGCTTGTTGCATGGTCCTATTGTTCTCACAGTAAGGATGTTTCTTCTTAGATATAATCTAAATCTGTTTTGCTGGAGTTTAAAACCCACAGCTACACATCCTGCCCTTTTTTGACAATGGCTCTTCTTTATGGCATCCTGTAACAGGCCTAAGAGTTGTTGCTCTATAGCTTGCCCATCACCCTTATCAGGCAAGGAGTTTCCCCCTTCTTTAAGCTTCACCCAGCATGACTTGCTGTGGAATGGTACATTGCTCCAAGAGGGAGTTGCTGCCTTTCCTGGATTGTTTCTTTCTATTTGCTTTCACAGTGTTCACTTTTTCCAAAAATCAACATTGGAAAGCTTTTCCTTTTACCAAAAGGGTACGGCTTGTGGGTGTTGAGAGTATTTAAAGTTCTAGACCCTCCACTGGGTTGCAATCCCCAAGTAAGGGGAGTCTGCTGAAAGCTCATCCACCCTACACTCCTGCCACTAACCTCTAGTACCTATACAATCAACTCTAGGGGGATGCCTCTCCAGAAACTGTGGACACTTTTCACTTAAGTTTCTGTTGCAAGGTGTCCCAACAATCAACGGGGTTTGGGCTTATCGCCCAGAATTCCTTAAATCCATTCCCAAATGAAAGACAGAACAAAAGTAATGTAAAAAAGAAAATCCAGACATTGTTTCTACCTCTCCTGTTCATTGGGGTCTGCTTCTCAGTACCCCAGGATGATCCATCTGCTTCCTTCCTCTCACTTCCTCTTCCTTTTTGTTGCAGTTTCCCAGGACCTTGGCTTCAGCCAACCACATGATGTCCCAGACTCATCTAAGTGAGTCCTATACACTGGTGTTATGCAGACTGCTGGCATTGCTGGGAGCTGGGGAAAGCTGCCAGTGGTCTCAGGAACCCTTGCTGAGAATGCTCCTGACCAGGAGAGATGCTCAGCTGCTCCCTGCCACCATCCATGAAAATGTGGCAGTGGAGCAAGCATCAGAGCCTGGGGAGGTGGGTCAGTGAAGTCCACAGCATTGAAGGAAGTATGGGTTGGATGAATGGACTGTAAGGTGGATAGAAAACTGACTAGATCATCAGGCTCAGAGGGTAATAGTCAATGGCTTGATGTCTAATTGGCTTCCAGTATTAAGTGGAGTGTCCTGGAGGTTGCTCATGGAACTGGTTTTGTTCAATATCTTCATCAATGGCCTGGAAAATGGGATGGAGTAAACCCTCAGCAAGTTTGCAGGTGATACTAATCTGGGGGGGACTAGTAGACAAGCTGGAGGGTAGGAATAGGATTCAGAAAGACCTCAACAAATTGGAGGATTGGACCAAGAGAAACCACATGAAGTTCAGTGAGGACAAGTTCAAAGTCCTGTGCTTAGGATGGAAGAATCCCTTGCACTGGTCCAAGCTGGGAACCGACTGACTAAACAGAAGCTCTGCAGAAAAGGACCTAGGGGTTACAGTGGACCCTAAATGGAATATGAGCCAACAGTGTGCCCTTGTTACCAAGAAGGTGAATGGCATAGTAGGCTGTATTAGTAGGAGCATTGCCAGATCAAGGGAAATGATTATTCCTCTCTATTCAGCACAGATGAGGCCACATCTGGAGTACTGGGTTCAGTTTTGGGCCTCCCACTATAGAGGATGTAGACAAATTGGAGAGAGTCCAACGGGGGCAATAAAAATTGTTAGTGGACTGGGGCACATGCATTATAAGGAGAGGCTGAGGGAACTGGGCTTATCTAGTCTAGAGAACAGAAGACAGAAAGGAGATTTAACAGCAGCCTTTGACTATCTGAAGGATGGTTCCAAAGGCTAGACTATTATCAGTCATGGCAGAAGACAGAACAAGGAGCAATGGTGTCAAGTTGAAGCAAGGGAAGTTTAGGTTAGGTATTAGGAAGAATTTTCTCAATAAGATGATAGTAAAGCACTGGAACAGGTTACCCACAGAGGTTGTGGAATCTCCATTCTTGAAGGTTTTAAGACCTAGATAGACAAAGCCATGGCTGGGATGATCTAGTTGGGGATGGTCCTGCTTTGAGCAGGGGGTAGGACTATATGATCTCTTGAGGTCTTCCAACCCTCATTTTCTATGATTCTGTGATTAAATGTTAACCCAGGATCAGGTTTCAACAGAGCCTGATGATGCTCTCATCTAAAAACAATTTCAGTGTGACCTTCAATGGGATTCTCTGGGCACTTTTACACATGCTCGGGGGGTGGGGCAGGGGGCAACCAGCACTTTAATTAGAGTGGCTCCAAGACCTGCTCTAATTAAAGCACCACCGTGTCTCATGTATCAGTGTCCCCCTGTTTAAAAATGGCAACAGGGGCACTTGAACTAAAGTTTGTTTATATGGTATATATGTTTGTTTAAAACTTATTGTGAAGGAACATCCTCTAGCTAAGTGAAGATTCAGGTAAAGGTTCAACCAGACAACTGTGAGCTTTTGTATTTCTTCTTAATTGATGAAAAAAAAGCTTTTCTGTGAGATCCAAAGTTCTTAGCTTGTTTAACCCCCTGGAGCAATATTTTAGAGCAAATGTAAAGGGGCATCTTTTACTATAGGTTCTCTCTTCTTTCACACAGTGAATTGCCAAATGGAACAGATCATTCATAAGGAACATATGCAACCGATCAATAAAGCAACCAGCAAATTGCCTGTCAAGAATGATGTGGGGGGCAGGCGGGGACAGAGCCCCATGTTACCCCTCACTGCCATTTGGGACTTGGTCCTGCTCCCCCCTACCACTGCCATGTTAGTCCTGGGCCAACTCCTCCCCTCCCTCCTTCTCTGCACTGGGCCCAGGCCTGGGCCCGCTCCTTCCCTTCCCCCACCCCCTGCCACGTTGAGCATGGGCCCGCTCCTCCCCTTCTCCCCAACTAGGTCCAGGCATTGCTCCTCCCCTCCCCACCCCTCCACATTGGGTCCAAGGCCACTCTCCCCCTTCCCCTTGCCGCTACTTGGGGTCCAGGCCCAATCCACCCACTACTGCTGCCTCCAAAGACCTGTGGTGGGGAAGTGAGGCAAAGGTTCAACAAGGATAAATGAATGCAAAGTCCCACACTTAGGACAGAACATCTCATGCACCAGTACGGGCTGGGAGATGACTGGCTGGGCAGCAGCTCTGCAGAAAAGGACCTGGGGTTACAGTGGACAATAAGCTGAGTATGAGCTAATGCTACTGGCATGCTGGACTGCATTAGATGTGTTGCTGGCAGGTCAAGGGAAGTGATTATTCCCCTCTATTCAGCACTGATGAGACCACATCTGGAGTAGTGTGTTCAGTTTTGAGCTCCCTGCTACAGAAAGGATGTGGACCAGTTGCAGGGAGCCCAACAAAAATGATAAGGAGGATGAGGCACGTGGCTTATGAGGAGAGGCTGAGGGAAATGGGTTTATTTAGTTTGGAGAAGAGAAGACTGGGAGGGGATTTAATAGCAGCCTTCAACTATCTGAAACAGGGTTCAAAAGAGGATGGAGCTAGACTGTTCTCAGTGGTGGCAGATGACAGAACAAGGAGCAACGGTTTCAAGTTGCAGCAAGGGAAGTTTATGTTAAATTTTAGGTAGAATTTTCTCACTAGGAGGGTAGCAAAACACTGGAATGGGTTACCTAGAGAGGTGATGGAATCTCCATCCTTGGGGGTTTTTAAGACCCAGCTAGACAAAGCTCTGGTTGGGATGCCCTAGTTGGGGATGGTTCTGCTTTGAACAGGGGGCTAGACTAGTTGACCTCCAGATGTCCCTTCCAACCCTAGTTTTCTATGATTTCTATAACAGCTTTGAGTTGTCTAAACCAATGGGGACAGGAAAGGTGTTCAGTAAAAAGCCTATCCCAGGATGTCTAAGTCGATCATTTTCAACCTATGATTCCCTGGGGGTCCCCAGGGTCTGCAGACTATGTCTAAGGGGTCTGTGAAAGATGACTATGATCAATTAAAGGTATGTGAATACCCACACTTACAATTCAAAGGGGTCTGCACCTCCCTTCAATGCTTCCGAAGAGGTCCCTACCTCCATTCAAAAAATTGTAGGGGTCCACAAATTAAAAAAAACTTTGAAAACCACTGCTCTAAGCAGAATTGCACTTTATATCAATGTTGCTAGGCACAGATTGTGGATGGCACAGGTATGTCCTCAGTCTCATTAGGAAACATGGGAGATGACAGCAAACCTGACTACTTCAGTACAACAAAAAAGCTGAGAAAAAGCCATAAATTACACATGCAAAAATGTACTGAAATGCGAAAGAGAAGGAGGATATTACAACAGATATTAAACAAAGTGATAGAAAATATGACAGATTGCTTTTGCACGGCTCATTGTTTGTGCAATGTAATAGCAAGCATTTTTGGCTTGTATAATGGTCAATTTGCATAATACATGTACATGCTTATCCAACCTATTTGACCCCTAATGCAATATCTTAGATCGGCTATTTTTTTGGCTTGTAGAATCAAAAAGTGGTAGAAACCTATCTACAGAGCAGTGATGATTTCTCAGTGGCCTAATATAAGGAATTAACTAGAGAGGCAAAATGTTTTTGGAATGGAGGAGACTGGAAGGGGTGGGTAAGTGAAGAAGAAAGACTGGTTTACAAGGCCATTGAGCTGTTTTCAGTTCACTGTTTCTTCCAGATAATACTGGTGGGACAGAGCAAGACACGTGTGAAGGAAGCTAGGTACTGCTACTGGTGTTTCATCCCTTCTGTTAGTACAATAGGGAATCATACATAAGTCCAGATAGGAGATGCCCATGAAACTTTCTTCAGCTCTAGATAGGAGGAAAGTCCTCTTCCCTGTTACAATTTGTGATCACAGGCTACAAAAGGATTGAGAGCCACAGCCAATTATAACTTCAGTCTCAAGTTTAATAAAGCCAACCTCTTTCAAAAGCAGTAAAACTCATTTTTAAAGTGATAACCTACATAAAGTGCTCACAGATCACTGATAATGTCAACAAGCACATAGGCCAGCCAGTCTTCTGAGAAATATCCAAAACAAATCAAAATAATTAGCTCCAGCTATAAACTACAGGCACTATCCTAATCCGAGTGCCACTCTTTTTAATCTTCATTTTGTCAACATTGTAAACTTATCCTAGATAGGCCTAGTCTTTCCAGTTTTTGTATCTCTGGCAGCCTGATACCAGCAACTGTACAGCAAGGTATATGCGCTCCTGAAAGCCAACCAATCAGTAATCAAGCATGTAAAAGATGCTGACATTCCTTACTTCTGGGACTACTAACATGTTTAATAATGTTAAGCAGATGCTTAAGTGCTTTCCTAGATCAGACCAAAGCACTCAGCATCTTATCAGATCAAGCTCTGAATGCTTATATACCACGATATTTCCATCTACTTATTTTGGGTGTCAGAGAGGAAAAACTAATAAGCATTCATCAAGGAGAGACTGAAATGATAAAAGATTCACAAGATAATAGTCATGAGCAAGGATTGAAAGACTGAATTGAGAAGACCTGAAAAAATTACACCTAAGAGTAAATGATTTTCTACTAGTCATGCTTAGACTAAATAAAGTAAGGGAATTATTCAGAGATTGGGAAGGTTATAGGACAACTAGAAATAGCCTGACATGAAAGAAATAAATTAATGGTAGAGTGAAGAGTAAAGTTCTTAACTGTAAAAGCAACTGGACAGATTACTACGAGAGGGAGCAGAAACAAGGTCATTTGCATAAAAGGGAAAGGTTAGATAAAAGACATTATGGGGTATGAGGTGCTGAGTAATAATATTCCCACAAAATGCATAAATGCATGTTGTGTTTTGGGTTTTTTTAATGCCCAAGTTTGGGAAATTTTTTTTCACCATCTCTGGGCTAAGTATGGTTCCTATTGAAGTCAATGGCAAAATTCCCATTTTTTTCAGTGGAACCAGAAGCCCCATGATTTGGCTACGTACAATTTAAGCCAAGTGGACAATTTCAATTAAAAAGTATATGAATCACATCATTCTGCCCTTGGCAGCTGAGAGTGGAAGACAGCAGGATAGGAAAAGCGCAGCTCAACCAACTACAAATAATTTTTCTATTACCATTATTTTTAAGGAAAAATATTCAACATACTTTTTGTTTATTTTTTTATTTTCTGTTCTTACTCCATTATTAGTAATATCTTATGTCGGGGTTGTCAACTGACAGTACGCATATCTCCGGGGGTACTTGAGAAGGTGTGGCCAGACAGGAATGGAGCACTACTATGTACCATCTTACACTGCCATGTGGGTGCCACCTGCCCACCTGGAGGTGGGGGATGGAGGAAGCTCACACATGGCAGCTGCCACTGCTCTGCATCTGGCCACATGCCACATCTGCCCCCCCACCACTCTGCATCTAGCCACAAAGGCTCTGTGTCTGGCCCCTGACTTATGCAATCAAAATGGAAATAAACTGTTAGAATCTCATTTCCTTTTTATTGTTGATTGTTTCTGCCCTACAAGTCTTATTCACCACGGGGTAATTTCACTCCTATACAGGAAGCCTGCTTCTGTTTATGTGCCGTTCACATCCTACGCCAAACCCACTTCTGAGAGCTATATGGAATTTAAATGGTGCCTTACCTTCATTCTGTTTCTGTGCACAGGGTTAAAAGTCACCCCTAATAGTTCTAGTAGTCTTCCCTGGTAATATCACTGAAGCTGCCAGGGACACTATCTAAGGACTGGAGCCTAGGTAGTTTAATTTTTGCATTCTTTGAACTTTGACTTTGGAACTGAAATGGACAGCTCTGCTTTCACTTCAGCCATTTCATTTTACGTGCCTGTAGACATGCAAGGAGGCTTCTCCAATGCGCTATAATTACTGCATATTGGAGCTTGTTCAATTAATCGAGTTTGCTGGAGCATGCTAATTAGCGCACTCCAGCAGCCTCTTCAGCTCATGTATCAGCATCCCCATGCTTCAAAATGCTGGTGGAGGTGTTTTAACTAAATATCTTTTGATGAGCTGTAGTTAAATCACCCCTGTTGCCATTTTGAAGCGCAGGGACACTGACACACAAAACGCTGTGGGGCCTTTAATTAGAGGGTTGCCCTTAGCTGCTCTAAGTAAAGTGCCCCCCCCAGAGCACATGTGAAAATGCATGTCTGTGTATAACATGTTGGGTTGGAAAGTTTCACATCATGCAGAGTAAAATTTGTATTAAAAAAACTGAGTTGTAAAGTAGAAAGAATTACAAACCTCAAGAAAATACTAGATTATTAGGTTTTGTTAAAAAAATTCTTGCATCCAGCCTTTTTCAAAGAAGAGGGGAATGGGGAAAGAAAGGGAAGTAGGTCTGATGACTACAGAGTTCACTACCAGACTGATGGCCTTGCCTAACCTTGGACAAGTCATTTAATCTCTCAGTACCTCAGTTTTCCTTCTGTGAAATAAGAATAATAATAGCTCCTCTCTCCCACCTTCTGCCTGTGTTATCTGTTGAGAGCATGCCTACATTGCAAACTGCAGTACTGTGCAGTGATACCTTCAATAGCTCTATATGAACTAGCTGAGGAAATTAAAGCTGTGTACCCACAGTAGCATGGCGACTAGAGAAGCCCATACAGAGCCCTTTGCCACCGTGACCAGTCTGTTTCCAGTACCAAACCAAGCTTGTTTAAAGCCAGCACACGTTTTTCTTCACTATGCTGCTGCCTGCTTTACAGGCATATCATGAACCCTTTGGAGCAAAGACTGTTTCCTACTGTGCGTATCATATCATAGTATCATATCATAGTGTCTAGAGTCGGAAGGGACCTGGGCAGATCATCTAGTCCGACCCCCTGCCTTGGCAGGAAAGAGCACCGGG
>JAGPOW010003642.1:97996073-98023666 GCA_030014935.1 Caiman crocodilus | reverse complement strand
GATGATCACTGTCTCCCAGGTGATCCAGCACCCGCAGCCCCCTCACCAGGTCGTCACCCGTGGCCAGCACCAGGTCCAACAAGGCATCTCCCCTGGTGGTACATACAGTATTCAACACAATGAGGCCTCCATCTCAGGTTCCACAGATGCTACTGTAAAAAACTAATATATCATTTTAATTAGATAATTAAAATAGACATTTAAGGCCTAAACCTGGTTGTCCTTTGAAAGGAAAGTTCCACACGAACCCATGAGCATGCTTTTAGAATCACCAAATACTTCAAACACATTTAGAGTTATTGGAAGTTGAGACGGCTTAAACATATTTCAAAAATCTTTTTTTAGAAGTGTTTTTTACAAAGATAAAGTCCTTCAGATCATTTTTCTGCATCTCTCCTCCCTCTCTCCCTTCATCCCAGTATCTGTTATGTAACACTTGTGACCTTGTCAGTGCATAGCAAATTGATGGAAGCATTAAAACTGTAGCTCTCTCTTTCTAATAGGAATGTAAGCATCAATCTATACACCAGGTGACTTTAACCTGAGGTAGACCCACTGATCCAAAGCTGAACCAATAAAATCCAGGATAAAATGTTGATTTCAGCAGTACAAAGAGCGACTCCTGTGTAGTGAGAAATATTTATTTTTCTTCTTGCTGTAGAGGCACTAAGCCATAAAGGGGGGGACTAGCATAGTACCACTCTTGGTAAATCTCTTAATCTTCAAGGCCTTCTTTATGTTTGTGGCATGCGTCTCCCAGTAATCTTTCCATTTAATAGCCATAATCCCTAATCTCTCCCTGTAACACCCATAATCCTTTGATACTGCATGGAGCAGAGTTCAGTAGCTTCTCAGGCCAAGACATTTTTAAATGATTTATAAGGTTAAGCAGAATTTCCTTTGCCCACCCACAAGAGCTAAAGCATTTCTATGACTGCAATTCATTTTCAGAAGTTTCCACTCTCACAGGTTTTCTTACTTAAAAAAGATGGCCATTATTGTTTTTGTTATAAGGCCGCTACTCAGAACCTTAGTGGTGTCTTGTTACATGCCACTTGGAAAAAGCTGAAACATTCATTTTCATTTAAAAGAGTCGCCCTGCCTCGTTCCATTGTTTGTCCTATACACAATAGAATAGAATAGAACAAAGAAAAATTGTGATTGCCTTTTCAGTTGTCATCATCTAATACCATACACTGTTGTACCTGTTTTGCTACAGAGCAGAACAACCACCTGTTTATTTTCATTAGCACTGCCATGCCTTCGAGGATGTTAAAATAATTTCTTGAAAAATCAAATAAGAAAAATCAAATCCCACAAGAGTATTATCTCACTGAAGCATCCTGCTAACTGCTTAAAGACCAGAAGAACAGAGGGGGAAAACTCACTCTCCAGGTCATTCTGTCCTGGCAAGAAATAGGATTCAGCTGGGGGTTAGACAGCCTATGGGCCAGATTCAGCCCCTAGAGCCATTGGACTTTGCCTACCGAGTGGGGCCTTCAGAGGTATTTGGCAGCAGGGGTTTTCACCTTCTCCATGGGTGGGCAGCAGAGAAAAGCAGAAACAACTGGGTCCTAGCACCAGCTTACCTTCAACCCAACTTCGGTCATTCCAGCCCGTCACCAGAAAACTTTGCTGACCCCTGGATTAAATTAATAAGAATGCATACTAGGGGATCCTATGGCTCTGTTAGAAAAGTAACACCACTATTGAAAATGTACATAAAATTGTAACTGGTAACTTAACTGTCTGCAAGGGTTGCAGGTAAAAATATGAAATGCAGGAAAAAAATGAAATGGTATAAATTATATTTGAGACAAAGGCCTTATGGCAAATTAAGAGAACACCTTTACCTTTAAATAATTAATTAGTGTGTGGAAGAGGTTATTGAAGGAATCAGCAAAAGCTGCAATAGTGGAATTAAAAATATTTTGGGCTATATAAACACTATATAGTGGAGTAGCATGGCCTTCTTCAGCCTTAGAAGGCTATTATATTATGAAAAGGAGAACTGTTAATCAGCACAAAAGAAGAAAATCAGCTAACAACAGCAAAAGATTAATATATTGTAATGGCTATTAAAATAGCTTGGGTCTCTTGGCCAAACCAGAAGTCTGGGATGTCTGATTACCTTCCTTACAGAAGAAGCAAACCCACCTAGTGCGGCTTGGGTCATAAGAGTCTGATTCTGACAGCATCTGAACTAAATAGAGACATCAGAGATTCCATACCTGTTTCCAATGAGTAGAAAGATCCAAAAGACCAAACTGATCAAGCTCAATTAGTTTACAGACTAGGATTGTAAAAAACATAATCAATTAGCAAGACATAAGGTCCTATAAGATATACACCAGTTCAAACAGAGTGACCCATTGCAGTGGCAAGATCTTTCCAAGATCCCTCTATTTATGCCCTACTTGTTTACAGCAAACAGATATTGATCCTTTTTGGGATGATCTTGCCATTCCATGAGTCACTGAAACACTACAGACCAGTTTCTTTTAGTCCATCCTCATGTTGTGAACAAAGCGTTCCAAATCTCAACAATGCTTGAAGACATCTTGAGCTTGGCCAAGCCCCTAGTAAAAAGTCTCTCCTCGTATCCCTTTAACATGTTACTAGATCTACAACTAGAGATAGATATCATCTCAGTGACAATTTACCAGAATTATTAAAAAATAAAGCCTTCTGGGACTGATTTTAGTACACAGTTATACAACCTACATATAAAGCATTCTGGGTATTTTTACAGGGAATATACTGCACATCTGACATATTGGTGTATGCTCAGGGAAATGACCTGTAGCTGTGCAGAATGACAAAATATGTAATATATTGCCATGGTGTTGCATCTGCATTTGAAACATTTGGTGTAGGATGTTACATTAACACCTAAAAATGTACTCCATACCCCACCACAAATACACAGAGTTATCTCACTGAAGAATCCTGCTAACTGCTTAAAAACCAGAAGAACAGAGGGAAAAAAACTCACTCTCCAGGTCATTCTGCCATGGCAAGAATAGGCAATATTATTTAATTGTCATATTTCCTAGATTTATGAGTCAGTGAACCAGAAGCTTCCTTGGTAAAAGTACTTGCACTCTCCAAAGAGCTTCTAAAAGTAATAAAAAGAAAGGTGAAAAGCTGTATCCTGTTAAAAAAGTTAGCCTTTAGAAGAAAAGGTTTGCACTAGGGTAGAGACCCCTTGATCCCAAAGGGACTGGACTGGACTGAGAAGATACTATTACAGAGCCTTGTGCTGAATAGCATGGAGAGAACAAAATAATTTAGACTGTTTAGGGACTGCTAGAAAAACCATAACTTTCCCAGGAGAATCAAGCAGAAGGCAGGGCAGAGCAGCATTTTAGAGACAAACCGATTCAGGGAGGCATAAGCTTTCATAAACAACAACCTACTTCCTCAGGAGAATCAGGGGCATGCTGTGAGTTAATTCCTCCACTGAGATGAAATAAGCCATTGTGTAAAATAAACAGAGGGCAGGGTATGCCCTGATGTTTGAATGTTGACATTTTTAGTAATCCTGCTGGGGATGTCAGAAATCCAGGCTGTAGCGCTGAGACCCAGACTCAGATCCAAATAAGACTTTCCATGAAGATGTTTGATGTCAGAACTCAAAGGGGAGGAGTGTCCAACTGAATGCACAAGTGCATTTCCCCAGGGCCAACTAGGGGCAGCATATATTTGTGCCACTGCTAGTTGTCCCTGGGAAATGCCCCTGCATGTGCGCTCTAGTGTGAGGCAAATTGCCCTGGGTGAGTTAGAGGACACCTGGGCAGCCTTACTTCAGGTCCTGGAGGCCTCCTGGGGCTGCAGTGGCAGCAATCCAGGTGCATGGGGCCTGGATGACAGCTGGAGTGTGGCTTTGGCAAGCCAGACTCTGGTTTCAGGCAGCGCATGATTTCCTGGTATTTAAATTTAGCTCCATGCTGCAGATATGCAGTGCAGAGAACCAAATCATGTGTGCAGGGTGCATTTTGTGGTGCCTCAAAAGCACAAAGCACATGTGCATGCTCATATGGATGTGCCCAAGGAGTGTTTAAAATTGTTTAAAATTGGACTGGTCGGGAATCATACATTAGAAAGAAAGAAAGAACTACCCTGAAATAAAAGTTTTAAATCCCCATTTTGTATTTTAATCCTTCCCAGCTCAACCATTCTGAAGACAGTGCTTCTGTTTCACTGTATGCAATGCAGAGGGTAATGCAATAGAATGCATGTTACTGGAACAAAAGAGAAGGGAAAGGTTCATGTCCTTATTCTTTAGGACATAAAAAAAAGATTTCAGTAGAAAACTTTTCAAACCCATTCAGAACAACATCAAGGCACTTAGCTTACCCTATATGCCAGCTAATGTTTTGCAGATGATATGATATTACCAGCTGGGCCATCACACAGAATACAGGAGCTGGCCATTCACAACTTCAGAGAACCGGAAAAACATTTAAAAAATCTAAATTGAAAGTGAATGATATGCCATAAACCTGTCTTGTCCTGGGGCCATTCAATATGCAATTTCAAAGCAGATGCATTCTTCTTAATACTATTTGCAGATCACCTCAAAAACAAGTACAGTCTTTCTATTGTCCAGATATATTTCCCTGCTGAAACATAACTGTGATACCAGTTTGGGTGTTATTTTGAAATGGTCTGAATTTTTTTATTTTTGCCTTACAATGCTTGCAAAAGTTTTCTTGGTTACTGTTTAAAGTTCTGTTAAAATGCAAGTGGATTTTAACAAGAAATTTCCATTGATTTTTTTTCTCAAAGCAATCCTTTCTCTTCTTCCTTATATAATGGTTCGTGTTTGCGTGGGAGCAAATCCAGGTTTCCCCTGCAACTTCTTATTTCAGTTCATTTTTAAGACCTTTAAATGATCTGTGCTGGGATAAAAGATTTGGAGAAGAGGGAGAAGAAAATTATACAGACTAATCCAGTTATTGGTGAATTGTTCTAATGTGTCACAGGTGATCATTTAATATGAACACCTTGTGATTATGACCCTACTTTATTAGCAGTATCTCAAAATGAAATATATCAGATTTTCAAGTAAAATTTCTCAATATGTATTACTAGGGAGGAAATTATCAAGACAGTCTTGGATTTTTAAAACTCCGCTGGGTGTTTGTGATTGCATTAAAACTCTACCTTTAAATATAATGACTCCATTGATCTACATCAGGAGTGTCAAACTCACCCTGGGCTCCAGACCAGATCTGGGCCACAGGCAGGGATGAAGTTGTAGGGCTAGCAGCAACTGTAGTGAGTCCACACTGAAAAAGCAGAGCAGGGCCAAATTCAGGGAATAGCATGAGTCCAGGGCTGGGTAGTAATGTGGGGCCAGGGACCTGCTGCCAATAGCCATGTCTATCAGGGCTCAAGAACCCCCAAGTTCTATAGCATACCATGTCCCTTGAATTCTGGTAGCCCACTGGACTACTGGTCAGCTGAACAGAACCGTTCCACAGGCCAGATCCAGCCCATGGGCTGCATGCTTGTCACCTGTGATCTGCACACAGATTTATAACAGATTTCAAGAAAAGAAACTTCAAGAAGGCACTGTTTAGATCTATGAGTAGCGAGAGGGAGTTAGTAGCTGTGTGAAGCTTTGGTAGCCAATTTAATTCCAAGGAGATTCAGCCAGATTTGGGGACCAAATCTCTGCATCTAAATTGAACTGAGAGATCAATTAGAAGCTCCAAATTAATTTGAAGCTTCCAAATCAATTCAGAAAGGTTTCAGAAAAGATTCGGCTGCTTCAAAGATTCAGTCATAGACTAAACAGGCAGCTGACACAGCTGCCTCCAGCTGGTAAATCCATTGGTGTTGGGTGAAGGAATAAGGAGGGGGAGGGAGGGAGGGATTCATCTGGGGCTGGGACTGTGGCTGGGATGAGCTGCCCAGTCCAGGTTGAGGGAGCGCATTACTTGAGGAGGGACGTGGGGGGCATAGGATGCAGGCACAGTAGTGCTTGGAGCAGGGGCTCAGCCCTGTTGCTGCTTGCCCAGCCGGGGCAGGGTTGGGGGGCAAGACGCAGGTGTAACTCGCTCCAGGAGGAAGGGGGCAAACAACAGCAGGGCCCACATCAGCACTGGGCAATCAGCACATCAGCAGTGGGGACTCTGCTCTGCTGCCGCTTGCTCCCTTCTGCCTCGAGTGAGTCGCACCCACATCCCGCCCCCCACCCCAGCTGGGCAAGTGGCAGCAGAGCAGAGCCCCCATTCCCAGTGCTGCCATGCCTGCATCTCATGCCCCCACACTCCCCACATCCCTCCCTGAGTAACATACCTGCCTGTCCCAGCCACAATCCCTCCCTACCCCATACCCCTTCCCACCCCCAACCCCAACTGACTTACCAGCTGGAGGCAGCTGTGTCAGTGGCCTGTTTAGTCTATGGCCAAATCTCCAAAGTGGCACCGAATCTTTCAGATCTGATTTGGCCGAATTGAATTGGGACAGTAATTTGAATCTCTGAATCAAATCACTGTCCTCTGAATCAGCCAAACCCAAATCCAAAGCAAATATTTGCCACTTCGTGTAGGCTTCGTAGTTAGTATCTGTTTAGATCAATGTTGCATTTAGGCTACAGTTCAAGGTTTGGAGCTGAAGTAAATCACAGACAACAGCACTTCTCCATTCATTTCTATGGTATTAACTTTGGTTTAGATCCAAAACCAAGGGAACTTAAATCTTGCAGGTAGAATCACAGACAAAAGTGTAGAAGATACACCATGAAGAATAGTTCTTACATTGGAATCCAGGAGCTGAATTCCTTCTCTCCTAATTCAAAGGTGTTTGCATTTGAGTTAAGTTTTAGTCCATTTCTAATTTAAAACAAAAAGGTCAAATATAAATGTAATCTGGTAATTTAAGTGTGCTTGCATTTAAAGCAAAATGTATTATCCATACATTGTGAAAAATCAGAACCATTTGTTCTGTGTGACCCATTAACTCCTGCTAGGCATTGTGCCAACTGAAAAATACACTGGAAAATATGGTCTCCTGTTGTAGCTTTAATATTTAAGGTCTCCTAGTTTTTATAGTGCATAATAGCAGTAATGATCAGATCTTTAATGGATTAGTTCAAATGCATTCCTAAAAGCTAACCAGAACGCCCCAACACTGCTGAGTACACAACATTGGATTGGAAACCTTGTGAGAATGGACTCTACAGCTTTATTCATGTTTACTGCATGACTTTTCAGGCCCTCTCCTTTCAGTTTTAGCCAGAAAATAGAAGTGCAGAAAACATATAAGAACACCGTTGGCCCATACAAAAAGTTCAGTTCTAAAGCCAAAGTTTGTGGAGAGATAGTTGCAGTGAGTCAGTGGGCACAACTACATGAGACATTTACTGAGGAGCTAACTAATTAGCTCTGCAGTAAAGTCTCAACATCTACATGTGTGGCCCTAGTAGGCTGCAGTAAACTAATTCATTCCACTGTAAGTTAGTACTTGTAAATACAAACACTATTCTTTAGTGGTGTTATTTACTGTGCAGCAATGCACGTGTAGATGCTGAGGGGGCTGGCTAAGGTATGAGGGTGCTTCAGTATGGGGGCTGCCTGATGGCTAGCCCCACACTGGAGCATCCTTGTGCCCCAGCCAGTCCCTCTGCAGCACATTGAGCTGGGTCAGAGCAGCCCCAGGCTGACAGGCTGACCCCCTGGGCTCTCTGCCAGGCAGGGCTGCTCTGACTCAGTTCCATGTGCTGTAACCCTGGGTGTACGTGTAAACCTAGAACCTGGGAGCAATAACCCCAGCACAATATGTGCCAGAGTTCACTGTGTTGCATTAATTGTACATGTAGATGCACGCAGTATTTCCTAACCAGTTTGCTTATCCACAAGTTCATAGTGTAAGGCAGCTGGGGCACAGTTTGCATACAGATAATTTCCTTCTATGTGAATTTTCTACAATGACTTACCACCTTAATTTACCAGAATCTGTCTTCAGTGACTCCTCTATTTTCCCACTGCCATAAAAAACAAAAGGTAAAACTCCCGCTGTGTTGGAGTTTGCATGCACATTTGCAGCCAGGCACAGAAGGTGTAAAGCATCCCCCTCTCCTGACTCAGTAGCATTTTTAAACAAAGAGATGAAAATGACAATGGAAGACATAAGACTATGAAGAAGCAGTTCTAATGAGGGGGATTGAAAATGAGGGAAGAAAACGATCCCCAAAGGGTAACAATGGGTGAAAACTATATGAAGTTTTCAATATGAGATTATTCAATATGATAATACTAATTCAATATTGTTCAATAATCATATATCATCATATATATAATCATATTCAATATGATAATAATAATTCAATATGAGATTAAGCTTTGCGAGAGGCCTCCTTATTTGGGAAATAAGCTCCAAAATGATTCTAACAAGGGTTTATTCACCATTTCTTTGATTTCCTTTCATGAATGGAAACCTTAAAATGGAAACAAGATTCTTGGTTTCCAGTTCACAGAACATGAGTACAGGGAAAATTATAATAATAAAATAGATAAATCATATGGTGATTAAAACTTTGCTTTTTCACAGTCCAGCTGCTTTTAAAACTTGGAACCACCATTTTCTAACCTCTTGCCTCTTCTTAAAAATTAAGGGCCAGATCCACAGCTGCCTTAAATTAGTGTGGCACTACTGGCATCGAGGAAGCTATGCAAGCTCATACCAGTTAGAGATGTGACCTTCTGTTGCCCTCATGCATAGGGATTGCATAAAGTGTACTGTTTCATCACCCAGAAAGAAACCAATGCATAGACAGCGACTTCCCTAGCCTGTTTTATCATTTTAGAGTGTTGTGATTTTTTTTGTACTCCATTTATGAGATTAGCTTTATTAGATTTATCTTACACTTCAACAAATGATGTCATTTTAAATGGCTCAAGCAATAACATTGAGGAGATTTTAAAAAATTCCTACCAACTTTGCCAGCATTGTAAACTGAAAAAACAGCAGCTAAAAGTGGCAGTACATTTAGCTTGGATGAGGCAATCTAAACAGGTTATGATTGGAAAATGTGGAAAAGTATTTGTCCAACTGCATAATAACTTAATAAAAATATGTATCTCACACAATGCAGACTACTATATCATCCAGTTAAGCTTGTAAAAATGATCTCCTTTTATCTCTCAGAGAGGCAAACATCTGGTAACCAGCTTCTACTCGGCACTTTTTGTTGGCCGCTAATACCTTAAGGTCTGAGGAAAATACATTACCCAACTTAAGCACTTAAGAGTTCCACAGAAATGTCTGATGATAATTCATTTATTTATGGACACGCTATTAATTTTATAGTTCAGGCCAATTCTGCTTGCAGGTTCTGCCTCTGATGGGATACCTGTTCTCCATGTCAGTGAAGATAGGAGGAAGGATATCTACTCTGAAAAGAAATGCTTTTAACAATGTCTTTAAACTGAATCATACAATATAACTTAACCAAATGCAATAGGCAGTCACAAATTCTCCATCAACCTGATCTTCTGATAGGAACTGTTTCACATGTCTTTGTTTTTTAGAAACTTTACTTTTCTTTCAATGAAAAATCAAATTGCTCCATACTCAGAATCTTGCAATTCAGAGACATTGTGATGATCTCTCTTAGGTGTCATAGTTCTATCCCTTTTGTCCTTTTTCTCCACTATAAGCCAGGATCCTCAGCCAGACTTAATCTCCCATGATGCACCACCTTGAGATCTTGAGACCTATAATCTAATAAAGGAGCCTACCAAATAGAAGAGAAGTGGGTATGAAGTACCTCAAGAATATTCTATAACAAATCATTTGAATTTTTAATTTTTGCTAAAAAATTAAACTTTATTGATACAGAGAAGAATAGGGGAAAATGACCTCACAATGGTACCAAACAATATGCCATACTAAGTGACTCACAGCAATTTTTTTATACATCAGTCCCCTTACTGCTGCAAGTTTTGAAGCATTTACAGTTATGGTTTTTTTATAGTATTTGAAGTTCAATGACCACACTCAGACCTGACATATGGACTCAAAAAACTGTAGAGAATCCAATTCTTTGGAGAATTTGTTGGTGGCAGTCAAATGAGGGCCGCATGAAGATGAATAGGACTGAAAAAAAACACCTGATGTCTGGAATAACCTACCACTAGGCACTTGGGCAGGTTATTCCAAGTAGCGTCTAGGACTCAAGTATGAGAGGCAACTACCTACACGATGTCACATTTGTGAGACTGAATATTACTATCAGGACATTAATGCATGAACCTTAAAACATTTGCTTAAAATAAGCATTAAGAATGTCATCCAGGGCTCAAATTGAGCTTTTGTGGCTTGTATATGATACCAACAGCTCTAGCCACTGGCTTTCTTCAATTCTACACATGTGTGTAGTGCAGCAGAGACCCAGGTATACAGCATGCACATTAAGCATTCTCCCATCCAGACTGTTTACCAGATGCGACCAGTGGGGAGGAAGCCTTTCTGGTGCTGCCGGAGAAATGATAGATAAGGCAAAGGAAGGGGTCTGGGTCAACAGGAAGGCAAGGGGCAAAGGAAGGATACTTTACCTGTTTTAACAAAGTGTGGGGGGGGACTGGTGCTGTCCCCTACAGCAGCAGTGGCTTTCCCCAGGTGGTACCCCCCCACAGGCACTGGGCCACCACAAAGCAGGCAGGCAGGCTCCAGGAGGGAAAAAAAAATCAGGTTCACCGTTCTTTTTTTTCTTGGGTGGAGTCTGCCTTCCCGGGCTGCTGCCAGGCTGCCTGCACAGGCTCCCTGCAGAGCCCCTGAGCTGTGCAGAGTCTAGTGTTTCGTTCTGCAGCTGTAAGGCAGCAAACTAAAACTCCTTGAAGGTCAAACTAAAACTCCCAAGTCATTTAAGGCACATTACACCACCAAACTTTCTACAGTAGCTAGATTTACTGCACAATATGTCGCCAATGTGTGCAAACACCAACGCCATTAAAGTGGTGCAAAAACATTTAACCCACTTTAAAGTGTCACGCACACATGCCCTTTATTTCGTCTACACATGGCCTTTCAGTTTTGTTCCACTTACTGTTTTGTCTGGGGAAGGATGTGCATCTCACACAAGTAGTAAATCCAGGCTGTACCATAATGGTTACAGAGACCTTCTGCCATACCTGGGACTCATTTTACCCCTGCCACAGATTCTAATGAAGCCATGGTGACTGCTCCATGTATCAGCATGCTAGGAAACATGCCAGGGAGGTAGAATCTCATCCAAGGCACTGAGCTCCCACATGGCTAGTTCTGCTCCTTTTATCTCAGAGATTTGCCAAGAACTCTTGTTGTTTTACAGGGAGAGGATGCAAACCCAACTCAGACTAACGATCTGGGCAAAATCAATGAGGGGAACCTCTCAATATTTTCTTCTGCTTAGGCCCCTTCAAGTGGAAGAAGGTGATTCAGTTTATGCAACTGCACTGTCCCAAGCCACAAAAAATAAAAAAAAACTTAGAGGCTAACCATGGTCCCTCTACATTTGTTGACTTCAATGGAAGCAGAACCATCCCTCCCAACCCACACGAGGGTGGATCAGTCAATCTAGAGGGCATTTTGAACTGAGTCATAAATTCAGGCTTGGGCTGTCTAACTAATAAAATGTTACTGCCTATTTAATCCCCAGACATTACAGACCAACACTGCTTAATCTGAGATGGAACAAAAAAGCCATGTTATGGTTTTGGTTTTGCAGAACTACATCAGTCAGGTTGTGATTTGTAAAACCTAAATCAAGGATGGTTTAAATCCAGATTCCATTTTTATCCAAACCGCTGAAGTCCAGGGAGGATGGAGGGTTCAGATGAAAGGTTTTGGGTTTAATCCCATGTCTGTAATAGACAAATGAAAATGGTCTTTGAGTTTGAAGTTTGCAAAACCTCATCACTCAGGTTTTGGTTTTGCAAAAACAAAAACAAGTCCAGGATGGTTTGGACCTTGTCCTGTTTTATCTGAACCACTAAATATGGGAAGAGTGGGGTTGGATAAAGATTTTATCCCACCTCTGATCGTAACGGGATAACACTGAAATATTTCAGGAGACAAAGAAAACTATAAGAAAATGAGACCTAATGTTATTTAGTCTTTCAAGGTACTGAGAAATTCTGAGATATGCTGTATATCCATGACTTGCAGCAGCTTCACTGAGGATTGAGGGCTTTTAGAATCCAGTCTTTCAGCAATTTAAAAATAATGGGGCTGTGTAAAATGTCAGAGCTCCACCGGCTCATGCCACTGGAGAAGCCTAAGGGTCTGTTTCAATGGACCAATTCATTCATCAAGGTCTTCACCAGAGTTGCATCTGTTTAGACCATCAACGAATTTAGCCCCCTGCATAGATTTAACTAGAGCTTTAAAAGGTTCAAAAGTTAACAAGTTAAATAACACTGGAAAATTCATATCTATATAAGAGACTTGGGAAACCTTGAAAGCTAGACTAACACTATATTGCAGAAGGTGTATTTGGAAACCATAAAATTAATGTCTTGCTGTAACTGTGGTCCAAAACCCCTTCAAAAAAAAGTGGTCATAAAATGTTTTCTGTGCTGACTTTACACAGGTAATTGAAATCATATCCCATCTACTTTAAACAATACCAGCGCAAAGTAATTGAATCACATTTTACTTTTCTTTCTTCTTTTTCTTCCATCCACTGTGTATGTTGCTGTTCTTCAAAGTTAACAGCATACAGCAATTTTTAGGGTTTGTTTTATATTTGCATTTTACAATATGGTTTGATAATTTCATAACCCAATTTACAGTTCCTATGTACAGAATTTAGCATTATTTTCCTCTTTTCTTAAGTGTACAACTTGTAACAAATGGAAAAATGTGTAGTAATATGTACAGGGCCAGTATAATAGTTCAACTCTCGTTGAAGTTAATGGCAAAACTTCTATTGCCTTTAATGGAAGCAGAATCACATCTCTACTGGTTAATTTAAACCATAGTTTTCATTTCAAATAGAATGAGGCATGATCCAAAGCTTAAGATTTCCACTGACTGGCCCACAGTCCCAAAGCCACTTTTGTAAATACATGCAGGCTCTTTGGGTGAAATGCACTTGAAAGAAATAAGCCACTTTTTATTTATTATTGCTACCATATAATAATTATGATGACACTTGAAATGCCACACAACTCTACCTTCATGTCCCCTCCAAATTTTTTTCTCACCCTTTTCACACCTTTCTCTAGTTTCCTCCCCAAATGTATGCTTTTTTTCATTCAGTCAAGTGTTGGAGGTTAATACACAAAATAAGTGGTGCTTCTGTGATTCCCAGACAAACATTTTCCCTCCATACTTTCCCTGTCCTCCCTCTATGAGGCAACCACATTTCCAAAATGGCAAACTGGCACAAGGAAGATGTGAGGTTTCTGGGGGGAAAAGGGAGTCATCTTTTGTTCAATATCCTACTTATATTGCTTCTCTTGGGTATTAATCATTATTACCTATTATTACTCTTTTTTTATACTCTCTTCCCTCCTTCCAGGGTTTTCTGCTGTCCATTTTTGCCCTCTTTTCTTGTTCCTCTTCCTCCATTTCCTCATGTCCTTTTTTTTACTTTCTCCTCCAGTGTCAATCTATTCCTGCCTCTCCTTCTAGCCCTCAACCTTCTGCATGACTTCTCTCCCCCTATCCCATCGCTGCTCACAAGCATCCTCCCTCCCCTCTCTCCATCCACACACCTGTACTTACAATGTCACAAGCCTGCCATGCATAAGCAGCACTAGAAATATTATTTGTGGGGGGCTGGGTTGTGTGAAGCATGCCCATCTGGCCCTGTTCTGTGGCTGGTACATGTTGGTACTGTGTGCACAGCAGGGGCACTGGGCACAGTGCAGTATGGCATGGCACTGGATTGTGATGGCAGTGGTGCTGGAGCCACTGTCGCTGGCCCAGTTGTGGGAGCTAAGCTCCATTAGCCCTGGCCTTACGTCACCAATGCTGCCATACCATATTTACTCAGGCCCATGTCCAGTCACTCTCACATATCCATACCATAATGACAGCAAATAATTTCAGTTAGTCTTGTGCATTCTGCACTCACAGGGTGACCTACACATGCAATTAATGTGAAGCAATAAACTTTGGAGCAGTTTGAGCCAAAGTAAACTACTGCTGGGCACAGTGTCTACATGGGCACCTATGATAGCAGCAATTTGAACCACAATAGAGCAGGCCTGGGCTGTAGAGGCATGGGGGTCATCCTCAGGCTCCAGGCAGTGGCATCAGGTGGCATCAGGGCTGGCTAGGGTAGGCTGCAAGTAAAAAGCCATGTGGCTAGGCAGCAGGCAGAAGTCTGAGCCTGAAAATACTATCTTACTTCAGGGTAAATAAATTTACTGGAGCCTAATACCATCACACATGTAGACAGTGGGCACATCTACATGTGCTATTAATTCAAAGTAGGCTTATTACACAATAATAATGCTGCCCAGTAAACCAACCAGAGAGTTCATCTACATGTATTCCCTCTTTGGAGCAAGCTGGTACAGGGCCGCTCCCACCCGGCTCTGCCCCCCTGCAGCAGCTAGGTGTATCTCTAGGCTTCCCTTGGGTGCTATCCTGGGGTCTCGTAGGGAGCATTGGACCAAGAGAGCTCTGCTGGCTACAGCAGCAGCTGTCTCCTGGCCCCATACACATCGGAAGGAGTCCTGATATACATGGGACCAAAAGACAGCTGCTACTGCAGAGCTCTCCCACACCATGTACATGTGCCTAGTGAGATTTCTTTGTGGAGCCTGGGGTTGGAAAGGACCTGTCCTGTTCTGGGGCAAATCCCAGCCAGCTCTGGGCTGCATGTGGAGAGCTCCCTGCGCAGCCTAGAGCTGGCCAGGAACTGTCCCATTCTAGGGCAGGTCCCAGCCAGCTCTGGGTTGCACACGGAGAGTTCCCTTTGCAACCAAGGGCTGGCCAGGAACTGTCCCAGTCTGGAGAAGGTCCCAGCCAAGTCTGGGCTGCACGGTGCTGGCTGGGACTTGCCCCAGAACAGAGCATTTCCCAGTCAGCTCCGGGATGAGTAGGGAAGCAGGGAGCTCCTGAGTCCCAGTGCCACTGTGGGGAGTCAGGTGCTGAGCAGTGCCAGGACAGTGGGAGGGGGCAGAGAAGTACCTTGGCCTGGCACTGTTCAGCTCCCAGCTTGTGCGGAGATCTGGAAAATGAGTAGTGTCAGGACTGGCAGAGTTCCCTGTCTCCTATAGCCCCCTAGTGCAGGGGCTGACCAGAATCAGATTTGCTCCCAGCTAGCATCTATACATGTGCTACTGCACAGTATCTATTTTGCAGTTTGTTTACTACCTCTATTTACTCCACAGCTAATTAGTTTACTCCACAGTAAAGAACATGTGTAGACACAGCCACAAGTGGGGGATTTGTGCATGTTTCCCCAGCCTCTACCTAAATCAGAGGTGGCTTGTCTACCTACAGCATGTGTTCCACAACTGGTACAAGTAGCTTGCTATGTGTGGCATTCAAGGCTTAAGCATTCAATAAAGGGAGGTGGCAGAATGGGTGCAGGGTTATTGAGTCTCTGGCTCTGTGGAGCAGAGCAGAATAAGGATAGAGGACTGCTGCAAGAGGTCACGAGGTAAGTTAACCCTTCCCTGGCCCTGCAGTTATCACCAAATACAGGGCTTTGGATCCTTGCTTGCCTTATAAACTTGCAGTGGTTGTAGGGCCATGGAAGGGCTCTTGTCAGTGCCATCTCCTCTTGCAGCAGCATCCTGCCCCTGCTCTGCTCCAACCTTGCCTCCATTCTGGTGTAAACTCTACCAGGGACACCTCAGGGGAGGGTCAGAGTGGCACTCCAGGAAAGGGCAGGGCATGAGTTGTGGCATGCTTGCTGAAAACTCTGGCCATCCTTAGTGTATTTTACATAGTATGTTCATTCAGCGTGGTACCCAAGCACACGAGCATGTGCTGTGGCTGTTTTTCACATGAAACCAAGATGAAAGGAACATTTTAAAATGTTTGCTATACAATGGACATAAGCATATATGTAGTACAAGCATCTAGAGGTTGAAATATACAACCAATTTAGTAACTTTCATGAGTGCTAATTGTTTTTAAATGGCTGTGTCCAAGAAACATATGTACCGAGAGTGCACTTGAAATGCTGTGAATGAAGTAATACTCTGAATGTATTCAGCCTCCAGCCCATCTGCTTGAAATATACTCACCATTTACCCTTTAATCTAACTGTATTATACCCATGTAACCCACTCTTCTGCATCAGGGTGCTAAGTTAAGCTCTTAAAATTCCTGCTATTCTCTTTCTCCTTGGGATACACTTGAATCCTTATAATGCATTTTAAATGTCACCTTGCCTATTTCTGTTAAGCCTTGTACTGTTATCTCCTCCACAGAAGGTGGTCTAGAGGGGAAAAGGATTGACTTGTCAGAGTTGTTCTGGCTACCATGTGCTCAAGTCCTGCTCCAGGAACAATTCTCTAATCAAGGAAATCATGGACTGATCCCCTTGTGGTGTGTGGTTGTCTTCCAACACTGGGACTAATTTCTGTCCTGCCAAATGGAGGTTAAGACTTAATTTTAATGGGAATTTTAAGGTTTCAAACACTTTCCAAATATCTGTTTCAAAGTGAGGAATTCCACACAGAACAGATGAAAAACAATTGAGAGTTTGCGATAACTTTAAACACATCTCACAGTCAATGTTGTGGGAATTCGAGGAACTCTCATGAGTTATTACAACACCTCCAATAGTAGATAGATAAGCGTTTGAAACCTTTTTGTAGCTGTACATGCATGAGCAGTAATAACAGGCTATCTCCTTGGACAAGGAGAACCAGGGCACTGATAAACACCACACATTGTGCCTTTATGTGAGAGGGAGTGGGAGAAGGTGAGGGGAGCTGTCACAGGGCACTTTGCTGCCCTGCTCCTAAAGGAAGAAGAACTGCTAGGGAAGAAGCCCTAGCAGTGCCTAAGCAGTGCAGCTGCAGGTTGCCGGGGCAACCAATGAGTGTCAGCTGACTGGAGAGGGCGGGGCTTGGCTTGTATAAAGCCCAGAGCCAGAGTCAGGCTGGGGCTGGGGTGAATGTGAATGTGGCTCAAAAGAGATCCAGAGGCTGGAGCAATGATGTTGTGGCCTAGCCAAGAAGCTTTTGTTGTGGTGGCCGGGTGCCTTATGTTTATGTTATAGCCGGAAGCTTGTGTTTATGTTGCTGTTGTTATATATCAACTGGTGGTTTGGGTGAGGCTGTAGGGGTGGAGGAGGCCTCAGCGGTGACCCACAGTAGTGTGGGGCCCTAGTGCCCAGGAAGGGGTGTGATTTGGTGCCTGTGGGGGTGCAGTGAGCATAGGTGCCAGTGAGGTGCAGCAGCATGGGATGGAGCCCAAGTTGGGCATAGCAGGGCTAGCCAGGAAGGGGGCAGCCCTGAGAAGGAGGTCCAAGTTGGACTTGGTGAGCCCCCAGGAGGGGGGGCAGCATTGAGGAGCCCTAGAAAGGGGGCCATTTTATGGTGTAGCCCAAGTTTGGGCACTGGGAGTCCCCAGGAGGGGGCCACACTCTTTTGGAGGCCCAAGTTGGGCACAGTCTGTCCCCAGGAGGGGGGGCAACATTCAGAAGCCCAAGTTGGGTATGGTCAGTCCCAGGCAGGGGGCAGTATTTTAAGGAGCCCAGAGAGGGCATGGCGAGCCCCAGGAGGGGGAGCGCCACATCGGGAAGTCCAGAGAGGGCACGGCAAGCCCCAGGAGGGGGACCGCTACATGGAGTACTAGGAAGGCCCAGAGCAGGTGAGACGGTAAAGGCGAGCTTACAGAGAAGGTCCAGGGAAGCAAGCAGGCATAGTACTGAGGCGGGACAACATCTCTTACCCATAGCCCTAAGGCTAGGGTGCCTAGGGGGGCACCTTGCGAACAGTCGGGGAGCACACAGAGACGGAGGTCCCGATACACTGTGCCTGGGGAGGTAGAAGGCAGCCTCCCTATATAACTTATGTCATCAAAGTCGTGGCGGGTGAGAATTAGAGGGTGTCCTTGGGCTGGCTTGGACATGGTGCAAGGGACCTTCAGGAGGATCATGGTGCCCTGAAGGCGCATCCTGTCACAGGAGCCCACAGTGTTGAAGCAACCATCTAGGGAATTCTCATCTCAGATCTACAAAACTGATATGGAGTCTTTGTATTCTGTCCAACCCTTTTGTATAGAAATAATAATTTGTATTTTTATAGTTTCTGCTATTCCAGGATCTCACCTCACTCTAACCACACAATTGTATTATGTCTCTCAATATCTTAGAGATACACATTCATAAGCCTCCACTCCTCCAAAAATTTCTGCCCAGGCATATGCATCAAAGGTTTGGGTGGCCCTCGTGTATATACTGTACCGTGATCCAGGAGGATCAACATTTGTACATTCATATTTCCATTTTCCAGATGGCAGAAGATGCACCTTGGAGCAGAGTGCCACTTAAAGACATGGCTCAGAGAGGCATGGACTTTTGTAGGCAACTATCTATTTCATCATGTGAAAGCATCTACAAAAGCTCATGCCTCTACAAACCAGTTAATCTCCAAGGTCCCACCCTGCCCTATCTTCTGTCTCACTTCAGACTAAAACAGCAAACCACTTCTCATTTTCCAGATAGTAAAATTAGAGCCCAGGGATGTCAAGTGATTTGCCTATGGTTGTGTAGTGTGTGTGGCAGAACCAGGAATGGAACGTTCCTGATTTTGCACCTTAAACATAATTCCAGCTTTCCAGATGTCTCATGGAAGTAATATCCACCAAAACCAGGCTGGTATGAAAAAAACACCACTCCTCATGTTCAACTGAGAGAAGATGTGCCCTCAATATTGCGACAGAAGGCATGTCGGAGAGATTTGTTAGCTAAAGGTCTAGAGAGAGGGATTTTTAAATGAAGTGGCTGGTAACTAGGGAGGTTGGTAAATAGAAGTCATAGGAATTCTCTTTTCTGTTTTGACCAAATGAAATGGCAACAAGCCCCCTTAATACTCTGCTGAGATTTTTTTAACACCAAGAAATTAAGAAATGCTTTAACATTCCCACAGCAACTATAACTTGTCCGTGCTGCAAGTATATGTAGCAGCATAAAAACTAACTCCAATCAATAATAGACAAATACCAAATGGTATCTGTGCCTTGTTACAGAACCCCAAACTTTGAATTTTCTGATAGGTGTATGTTAAACTCAGCCATTACTCTGAATTAATATTGGGGTGGGGGAGCATGTAATTTTCTATTACCTTTTGGGAAATGAATGCTCCTTACTGCCACACACATACAGCCTTTGACCACAGAGGAAGTCCCATAGCAGCAGAATCTCCCCATGGAGTGTGCAGTTGGACTGGGAGAGGACACTCCTCCCACCACCGCTGTACACTGGTTCTTATTGGAGCAGTGCCCTGGAAATGGGTGAATGCAGATCCAGAGTCAAGGCAGAGGATCAGTCCACCACTGTACCAGTCCTGCTGTTCTATCTAGGCAGTACAGTGATATGCCTGTCAGTAAGGGGAGGTGGTTTGAGTAGTGGCCAGGCAACTGCTATGCAGCCTGAGGGAGATTGATCTCTGTTGTGCATGTGCACTTAGTGACGGAGACTGACAAATGGAAGGAAGATCTTAGTTTTGGTGCATTTTTCAAATGCTCATGGGTACGTGATATTTTTGTTAAAAACTACCTGCAGGTAAATCTTACTCTGTGAGCACACATTGTAAAAACAATGAGGTCCTTGAAATGCACAGCGCACCATACAACATATTTCTTTTGCCTCCATGGTGACATCTGAGATTCCAGAAGCAAAACAGGAGCAGGAACAAGTTGGCTTTAGGTTTGCATCAATCCAAGAATCACCATCTGGCATCCAGTTGGGGAACTACAGCAAAATATATTTTCTATGCATCATCATCTGGCATCTGCAAGCAGAATGGCAGGGTAAAATGTGGCTAGTGACTAATCTCTTTGAACTGCTTCAAGAGAACTTGCAAGATCCAGAAGCAAGAACAGCTTCTTGGGACGAGAGGCCCAATGAAGGTTGGTGCTTGGAACAAGGCAGTAGCACACCAGTGAGAAATGTAGGTTCATTGCCCCCTTTTTTGATTTCTCTCCCTTCTTAACTTTTCCCTTTCAAAACCCTGTCCACTTCTTCCTGCATCTCATTCCAGTGGTGATGCATGTGGGGTATATGGGGTGTATGCGCACCCCCTGAGAGTGCTGGTGCACCCTCTGACCGACTGTGCTCCCTGCTTTGGCAACAGGGGCAGGCGGAAACGCAGGTTCCCCCTCATGAGTGTTGGATGGGGAGTGCGAGCGTTGGATGAAGTGCCACGGCCACTTGCAGGAACACCACTGTCACTTCCAGGAATGCCGCAACCACTTCCTGGTTGGTGTGATCAGCCATGGAGGACACCCCCCACCCGCTGGTTTGGTGAGATTAGCTGTTTGGGAGCCTCCCCCTTCCCCCAGTCACTGATTGGTAATTGGTGGGGGCATATGCCCCCCTGACTAAGGTGGCACCAGTTGCCCATGTCTCATTCTATTGCCATGTGGGTCTTTTGAACATCTGGTTTGCTCCATTTCCTCTGGCAATACAGTACTGGCTAAGCAAGGAGCCTGTCATCACTGAACAACAGCTAAACAAGCCATTCTTCTTATTAAAGCTCAGCTCATCATTCTAGCCAGGTGCCTGAGAAACCAGCTGTGGACAACTGTGATAATGCATGATGGACTGAGCAGGCAGTGGGAAGTTGGGGGACCTTGTAGGCTGGGAGGGAAGCTAGCCAGTAAAGAGATAAAACTCTACTTATGCTGGAATCTTGGAGGGCTTAGGACTGTCGTTCACTTAGAGCACTATGCATGACTGGCACAAATATTTATTTGGAGGAACAGTGGAAGGGAAATATCATATATTTTGCATACATTTGATCCACCCTAATCAAATTTCCTAATAATAACCAGCAAATAGCTGAGCAGTAATGAAATGATACATACCATATTCTGTGGAAATTTCTAGGCAGCACCAAAACTCACATGCTGAGTTCTATAAAACACTGCCCGCCAGCCAGCCAGTCCAAAAGAGCAGATGGATTCAGTTATGCAGAAACGAATAAAGGGAAGAGAGAAATAAATATAAGCAGGTAGCATTGTACTGGCACATTCAAGTAGTGGCCCAAAGATAATCAAGGGAAGAAAATTAATCATAACAAAGAAACAGAAAGAAGAGACTGCTGGAGAAATAAAAGGACAGGGTCTAGAGGAAGGTTTAAGTCTTGTACAGAGAGGTCTGAAGCTTTCCAACAAACCAAGGTCTGAGAGACTAAAACAGAGACAAAGGAAAAGTGGAGACAGAGCAAAGAAAGAACTTGAGCTTTCTAGAATGGAGGTATGTCCTGACCAGGTACAGGGCAGAAGCCCAAAGAAAACTTTGAAAAAAGATAAAAGGATGACACTGCTAAAACAAGGGAAGAGATGAAGTGGTGATGAGGAGATGCAAAAGGCAGAGCTGTGAGAATACTTTGCAATGGTCTGAAAGATCCAAACCTTGAAGATGCTCAGACACTGTGATGACAGGAAGTCATACAACTAAATTAACAGACAGCTATGAACCAAAACTAATTTCTTTGGATATTATTATGATAAAACAGATTTTTTTTCTGGAAGTTTTTCCATTACTGTTGCAGAATATAAAAGAAAGGGCTGTGAGGATATTATCCCTGGTCAAAGTCAGTCACATCCACGTGTAAGTATGGAAGTGTTCCACTCTGCAGCTGATCATTTCCACTCCTCATCACACTGAGTGCCAGGCAGCTTTTTCAGCAAGAGTACTGCTTCTTGACTGGCACTGTTAATGAATCTGATCTTTGGTCCGCACTGGATTCTAAGTAAAATTATGAATGTTATGAATGACTGTAGGAGTGGCCTGATAGAAATTCTATAATTAAAGCAAAATCAGGAGCTCTTTTATAATACTTGCTCTGACCTCCCTCCCAGGCTAACTTTTGTTCTAGCATGTAGAGTTTTGCTTGGAGATTTCTATACATTGTGTAGTGAAAGGGAAATATTTCAGAAAAATTCACACCTCTAGGATAGGGTCTGCACATGCTGGGGGATTGTCCTTGTCTAACTTGCACTTCTAAACAGTTATATGATTGCATTTTGGGGGGGCCCACTCACAACAGTTCAGGGCATAGCCATGAGTGCTAGAGCTGGCAAAACTTGCCTTGCAGCTGTACACAAACTTCTTGAACTAAGCTATGTTTCTTGACCTATATCTCCTGACCTTTGTATGCCCTGACCTCCCCTGCCCTGATTATATTTCTTGCAATGGCAAACCTAATATTTAAAATGTTAAATGGTGTTTTTTTTAAATAAGAAAAGCCTTTCAGGCCCTAATTCTTCCCAGAGACACAGCTGCCTACATACTATACCAGGGGGTTTCAGCTTTTTTTAAGAAGTGTACCTTCTGGTAGTGGTGGCTGGATGCAGAGCAGGGGGTGGGGGTTGGTGGTGGCTAGACACGAGGTGGGGGGATGACAGCGGGGGGAAGGAGCTTGCCTGCAATAGCATGGGGTGGTTAATGGCAGCAGTGGCTGCCTTGTGCAACCTCCCCCTCTTCCACTCTCGCATCAAGCCAGCCTGTGCGGTCTGCAGAGGGGAGCCACTGCCCTTGCCCTCCCCTCACCCTGGCCCTGCTCCTGGGAGGCAGCAGTGCTGGGTGATAGGTGGCAGTGCTCTGTCCCTGCCTGCCCACACATACCCCCAGCACCTTTCCAAGTACCCCCGGGGGTATGTGTACAACCAGTTGACAACCCCTGCATTATACCATCATAACTCCCTGCAAGTAAAGCAACCTTGAGGAATACAGCTGCCATTTACAAACATTTCAATGAAAGGATGGGGCTGAAGAAAGCAAGGGCATGACTGCTAACTGGAAAGACATAGTTGGTTGTGTTAGTCTGAAGTCAGGTAGGAGGCAGGGTAGACTTGCATCTTATAGACAACCAAATTAGATACAGATAGAGCACAAGCTGTCTTGGGCTGAAGCTCAGCATGTGATGAAGTCAACTGCAACCCATGAAAGCTTCTGTTTCATAGATTTCTTTGACATTAGGGCTAGAAGAGACCATGAAGATTATCAAGTCCATCCCCCTGCCTCAAGGGCAGGAAGTCAGCTAGGGTCAAAGGATCCCAGCCAGATAAGCATCCAAATGTTTCTTGAATGAGTCCAGAGTAGGTGGTAAGTTTTTCCTTATGTCCAGCCTAAAGTGGTCTTGGAAGAGTTTATGACCATTGGTCCTTGTTATCCCTTGGGGCGCTCTGGTGAACAGACATTCCTCCAGATCCTGATGCACACCCTTTAAGTATTTATAGGCATCCACCAGATCACCCCTGAACCTGTGCTTTTCCAGGCTGAAGAGTTCCATGGCTCTCAACCTCTCATCATAAGGCCTGTTCTCTTTCCCTCCAACGATTTGCATGGCTCTCCTCTGTACTCTCTCAAGCATCTCGCCATCCTTCTTGAATTGTGGAGACCAGAGTTGGATGCAGTACAACAGCTGAGGCCACACCAAGGCTGAGTACAGTGGGAGAATGACATCCTGGGATTTACTTAAAAAGCAGCTATGGATGCAAGCCAGAGTTTTGTTTGCTTTACCAGCTGCGGCATCACATTGGTGGCTCATATTCATCTTGTGGTCAATCATGACCCCCAAATTTCTTTCAGCCATGGTGCTAGTGAGCGTGGTGCTAGTGAGCTATAGCACTGCTGAACCTATAAGCATGCTGTGGGTTTTTTCCCTGAGGTAGAGTACCTTGCATTTTTTGGTATTGAATGTCATCAGGTTTATATCCGCCCACTTACTAAGCTTATCCAAGTCAGCCTGGATCACCAGCCTATCCTCAGGTGTGGACCCTATGCCCCAAAGATTAGTGTCATCAGCGAACTTGGCCAGTGCACTTCTGATGCCAATGTCCACATCGTTGATAAAAATGCTAAAGAGAGCTGGTACAAAGACAGAGTCTTGGGAGACACTACTGGTCACGGAGCACCATAATGATTTGCTTACATTGGCTACTACTCTCTGGATCCAACCTCAGAGCCACTTTCCCAGCCATCAGACTGTGGTGTAGCCAAGGCTGCAGTTGGCCAATTTTTCCAAGAGGAAGTCATGGAACACCAGATCAAAGGCTTTTTTAAAGTCCAGATATATGTTGTCAATCTGTTCTCCCTTGTCCAGGTGACATGTCACCTGGTCATAGAAGGAGATGAGATTGGTCAGGCAAAACCTACCTGTGCCAAACCCATGCTGGCTGTCCCTCAGGATGTTGCCATCAGTCAGTTTATCAAGAAGGGTCTCTTCGATAATTTTCTCCTGAATCTTACCAGGGATTGAGGTCAAGCTGATTGGCCTGTAATTCCTGGGATCTACTTTCTGCCCTTTCTTGAAGATGAGTACCACATTGTCCTTCTTCCAGTTTTCAGGTACTTCACCTGAGCACCACGAGTTTTTGAATATTTTTGCCAATGTTTGGGCTATGACACCTGCCAGCTCCTTGAGTACTCTAGGGTGTAATCTGTCAGGACAAGCTGACTTGAAGATGTCCAGCCTCTCAAGGTGTTCCTTAATAAGGTCTACACCAATGCTGGGTATAAATATGCCCTCACACTGGCTGCCCCACATCATGCTAGGCAGGGTGGTCCCTTTGGGCTGATGAAAGACCAATGCGAAGTACCCATTAAGAAGGATGGCTTTTTCCTGCGTGTCGGTTATCAGTTGTCCCATTTGGTTCAGCAAGGGTTCAATGTTACCCTTGCTTTTTTTCCAACTCCCTAGATAGCTGAAAAAGGACTTTTAATTATCCTTGATATGTGAAGCCAGATGGAGTATGATTGCAGCCTTGGCTTTCCTGGTCTGCTCCCTGCAGGCACAGACCAGTGCTGAGTACTCCTCCTTGGTGGTGATTCCAGCCTTCCACCCTTTATAAGTCTCTCCTTTTAGGTGCAGGAGGTCCTCAAGTTCCCTGCTGAGCCAAGGGGGTTGCTGTGCCCTTTTGCTACCCTTCCTCTGAGAGGGGATGGACAACCCTTATGCTGTCAGGATCACTCCCTTGAAGAGCAACCGCTCTTAGACTCCTCTTCCTGTTGAGTCATGGTCCCTTAGGGCCTCGACAATAAGCCTCCTGAGCTTGTCAAAGTCAACTTTCCTAAACTCTAGCACTTCTGCATTGCTGACTGACTTGCAGATTCTTAGGTCACTGACTAGATCATCTCCTTTGGCCAGTAACAGGTCCAGCAACGCTTTACCTATTGTCAGCCTATAGACTTCTTGAGACAGGTAGAGCTTATCCACACACGAGGAAGCTTTGCAACCAATCAGACTTGGCTGAGTGCTCTTCACATGAGATGTCCTTGAAGTTAGTCTCCCATGACAACCATGCACCAAGAGCGTGCAGTCTCAGCCAGTTCCCTGGCAAATTCCTGGTCTAGCTCTTGTTTTTTGGTTAGGGGGTCTGTAGTAGACTCCTACCATGATGTCCCCTGTGCCATGTTCCCCATGTATTTTAACCCAAAGGGACTCCAGTTGTCCTCCCTGGGTCCAATGCCACTTTGCAGGGATGTGTAAGAGAGAGCTTGACAGAGAGAGCTGCACCTCCACCCCTTTTAACTGCACAATATCTCCTGTACAAGGTATAGCCATCTATACCTATGGGCCAGTCATAGGTGGAGTCCCACCAGGTCTCTGTTATCTTTATGAGATTGTAGTCTTTCTTGCTTACCAGGAGGACCAGTTCCTCCTGTTTGCTCCCCAAGCTCCTAGTATTGGTGTACAGACACATAAGTGTCCCACTGGAAGCCCTAGACTTCCTTGCACTCCCAGGCAGACACCATTCCAGGGCTGGGGTAGGTGTGGATTCCCTAACCTGCTGGCTATGTAGTAGTTGCCTAGTGGACTTGCATTGGCAGTTACCCACCCATTCTCCAGTGGGATTAGTGTTATGTCTATATCTACTTTGGTTAATCTATAAGGTGCAAATCTTCCCTGCTTTCTGCATATATATATAAAATACATGCTTTCATTGGCTGAAACTCACCTCATCATATGCTGAACTTCAGTCTATGAAAGCTTATGCTATATATATGTTTCTAAGTGCTTGGAGGACAAAAAGGTGCTTAGGAATACTCAGCATTGATTCACCAAGGGTAAATCATTCCTGACCAACCTGATTGCCTCTATGACAAGGTGATTGGCTCTGTAGATGTGGGGAGATGAGTGGATGTGGTGTACCTTGATTTTAGCAAGACTTTTGATACAGTCTCCCACGGCATTTTCAAAAGTAGGCCAAGGAAATACTGGTTGGATGAATGGACTATAAGCCGGATAGAAAACTGGCTGGAGCACCAGGCTCAGACATTGTTAATAAATGGCTCAATGTCTAGTTGCCAGCTGGTATCAAGTGAAGTGCCCAAGGGGTCGGTTCTGGGGCCAATTTTGTTCAGTGTCTTCATCAACAACCTAGAAGATGGCATAGGGTACAGTCTCAGCAAGTTTGCAGATGACACCAGGCTGGAAGGAGTAGTAGATATGCTGGTGGGTTGGGCTAGGATTTAGTGTGACCTAGACAAATTGAAGGACTGGGCCAAAAGGAATTTCATGAGGTTCAACAAGGACAAGTGCCGAGTCCTGCACTTAATATGGAACAAACCCATACATCAGTACAGGCTGGGGACTGACTGGCTGGGCAACAGCTCTGCAGAAAAGGACCTGGGGTTACAGTAGACAATAAGCTGAATAAGCCAACGGTGTGTCCTTGTTGCCAAAAAGGCTAACGGCATCCTGGGCTGCATTGGTAGGTGTGTTGCAAGTAGCTTAAGGGAAGTGATTATTCCCTTCTATTCAGCACTGGTGAGGCCACATATGCATTATTGGGTTCAGTTTTGGGCCTCCCACTACAGAAAGGAGGTAGAGAAATTGGAGGGAGTCCAGCAAAGGGTGACAAAAATGGTTAGGGGGCTGGGGCACATGCCTTCTGAGAAGATGCTGAGGGAACTGGATTTATTTCGTCTGAAAAAGAGAAGACTAAGAGGGTATTTAATAGCACCCTTACCCTTACCCTTTAATAACTACCTGAAGTGGGGTTCAAAAGAAGATGGAGCTAAACTGTTTTCAGTGGTGACAGATGACAGAATAAGGATGGTCTCAAGTTGCAGCAAGGGAAGTTTAGGTTAGAGATGAGAACATGTTCTTACTAGGAAGGCAGTAAAACACTGGACCAGGTTACCCAGAGAGGTTGTGGAATCTCCATCCTCGGAGGTTTTTAAGACCCAGGTAGACAAAGCCCTGGCTCAAATGATCTAGTTGGGGATGGTCCTGCTTTGATCAAGGGGTTGGACTAGATAACCTCCTGGGGTCCCTTCTACTATTTTATATATATATATATATATATATATATATATATATATATATAAACCCAACCCTTCCCTTGCTTATTGTTTTTCAGTGTGAACCATGAGACTTCTTATGCCAAGATTTTAGCCCAGAGGAAATGTCCCTGCCAATGATATAAACCTTTACAAAAAAAGACTA